>PVKU01011957.1:0-39205 GCA_004027475.1 Anoura caudifer
ATAATCAATAAAATATATTAAAAAATAAAAAATAAAATGACAAAAAAAAGTACACACTCTGGTAATACTAACATGACCTGCGAAACTGCACATTCATCTGTGGCATTCGGTCAGACATTTTCTGTAATGGAATTAAATGATTATAAGCCCCTATTTCTATGAAGCAGCTTTGGTTGAGATTATAACTAAAGTCATAAACCACATTTCAGCAGCATCTAATGAAGAATCTCAAGTTAAGAATTGTTGACACCACAATTTGGGACTTTGGGGCAACAAAGCTTTGGGCTGGCGCTACTGCTTGAAAAGTAAAGGAGAAAGTTAGAGGATATTTGCATGGCTGTTTCCTAACATTAGCATGTAATCTGTACTTAGTCTAGATCTTGTTATAGATTAAAGCAAATTAAACAGGGTAAAAAACTTTCCTATAATATTTGAAAGTTTATTTTAATAGTCACCTTCAGGGTCGAAGAAAAAACAAATGCTGGTTTCATAACGGTACTTTCCTTAGACTGTCGTGGGGAAAGGTGTTTGTTTTTTTAAAGCTGTAAATTACTTTTGTCATAGATAGTTGAAATGTCTTGAGATACACAATTGGATGAGTGCAATGTCACTGATTCTATTATAATTAACCATGCAGAATAAAAGAACTGTGCGTATTTTTATTGTTAGAAATATTTGAAAGCCTGTGTCTCTGTATGAGGCTTGTGCAAAATAATCATTAAATGAGTGATTCTAACCGCTTTTTCATCCTCTTCTCATCTGTTATTTCTTAAAACTACCCTGAGAAGCAGATGTTAGCCAGGCCTGATTTCTAGATGAGGAAACTGAGGCTCAAACTGTATCAGAGACTGGCCATAGTCACAAAGCCCAAGTACAGAAACCCAGGATTGCCTGGCTGCGGAAGCCACATTGGATGTGGAGCCCCACTGCCCTTCTGTCCTCGCGCTTAGAACACAAACACAACAGGAAGCAATAAACACTTCCTGCTGATGGACAGAAGCACTGGGGCCTGGGGAAGCTGGGAGCTAAGGTGGGGAAAGAGAGAAGGCCAGAGGCTTGGTACCTGCAGAAGGGCCAGGACCCACGTGAAACGGATGCGACAGCAGTGAAGAGAAGAGCGGGAGGCAAAGACGCCGGCCTGGTACAGCATCTGGTACCTTAGACATGGGCAGGGAGTAGAAGGAAGCCCCTCCAGTGCCTGCTCACACAGCAGCACCTCCACCGCAAAGTTCTCCTAGCAGACTGCCCATCCTGCCACCCAACCTCAGGGTTCTCACCAGCGGTACTGTTGAGCGTGACTCAGAGATGTGTTCCGGAAGAAGAGGAGCTCAAACTGTGGCAAGGACCAGACATGGGAGATGAATGGGGACATGTGAGTCCCCATCTTGATCTCTATTTCCACACCCCTCCTGTCGGCCCTTACTCACAAGTCCCTGATTGATGAAATACTCAGCAAAGTAAACCAGGACCAAAGGGATGATGTACCACAGCAGGCCCTGGTTGAGTCAGAAGACATAACGTAAGTGGAAGGCTGGGAGACAGGCACTGGCTACTGATGGGGACAGGCCATAGCCACCATCCATACCTTGAACACAGTCCACTTCTCCTGAAAAGAGAGGTTTGTGCTGGAGTCTGTAGAGGAGCAGGGAGAGAGAGGCAGGTGAGGTTGGCAGACTAAGCCAAGGAGTGCTGGTGGGAAAGAATCAGCCAGCCAGCACAACACTGAATGCACTGGATCGTACAAGTAAAATGGTAAGTTGGTATATTAATACACAACTTCATTATGTATATTTCACCACAAGTAAAAAAAAAAAACCATCAGAGACCTCTTCACAGCTCTTGTACAGCGTGATGGCTATACATCCCCACCTCAGCCACACTGGCCCCTTCTTTCTGTTTCTTGAACATCCAGGCTCATTCCCAACGCAGAGTCTCAGCACTTGCTGTTCCTGCTACCTGGAACCTGTTCACCCCAATGTCCATGGGGCTGATTCCTTGTCACTCACATTTTAGCCCAATGACACCTCCTTAAAAAGTCCTTCACTGACCACCTTCTCTAAGTAGAACCCCTCTCCATTTCCCCTGAGTTGCCATCTTCTAGCACATCACTGTTTTCTGTCCTTCCAGCACTTATCAATATGTGAAAAGCATGCTTCTGATTCAGTTGTTAGAGTCTGCCTCATTTCCTTACCTTACTTACATGGCACCCCCAGTGACTGAAATGCCTGGCACATAGTAAGTACTCTGTATTTCTTGAATAGATGAATGCGATTGGCTCTTACCATAACCAGCACACAAATCCACTTCCCCTTCCCACTGTCCACTTTAGAGAGGAAGACTAAAACCTGGAAAGAGCCCAGTGCTCTGAGGACCTCCTGTGTCTCCTACCTGGCTTTGACTGCTGCTGTGGGGCCTCACTGCCCATCAGTGGTTGCCGGGCTGCCCTCTCTGCCTCTTCCTCCCCTCCAGGGTCCTGGGGCTCAGGAGATGTGAGCAAAAAGAAATAGCTAGGGGGAGATGGAACGAGACAAGGTCCAAGAGCCTCTGTCAGGAGGGAAAGGCCACTCCTTTCCAGAGCAGCCCCCCTTATATCTACATTGCTCTGAGGGCCCCCCAGCCTGTGCTAGAGAGCTCCAACTGTAGAAAAATGCTTCTTTCTCTGGAGCTGAAACTTGTTTCCTTGTTGCTTTCACCCCTGGGCCCTTGTTTTGACTCCTGGCTCACACTAAGTAAGTCAGCTGTTTTCTTGACATTATTATTGTGATGATTGCTCTAGCTACCATTTATTATGTGGTTATTCTGTGCTAGACTAGAACTTCCAAAATTTCACTTATGTTTTGTCTTCATGCTATGTCATATCCGCATTCCTCCTGTGTATACTATTTTTTACTTAATACTTTCCTTTCAATTGATTCCCTTTTTCTACATGGCCTTGTTCTAAGCAATAATCTGTGAAATCACAGGCTTGACTGACTAGTTAAAATTTTTTCCTAATACACATAAAAATACATAAAATTAATAAGCCCACCCTTGTCTCCCTCAAATCACCTTGGGAGCCACACTGTACTGGATGCTCCACATATATCACCTCACAGGAAAGCAGGAGGATGACTACTGTTTGAAATGTGGGAAACCGAGGATCAGGGAGGTAAAGCAGCTTGTCCCATACCACACAGCTAATAAGTGGCAGCTCCAGACTCAAACCCAGGCTTATCAGAGTCCAGAACCTTCACCCCTTATAATAAGACTGTAGGGATCTCAGGACTGGGAGGGATCATGATCTAGTTTTCTTTCCTCAAATGCTTCTCCCACTCAGCCCAGGGCAGCTTACCTGGCTAGGAGCAAGGCGGGGATACCCAGCATGGACAGCAGGGTGTGCTGCGGGGTGAGGCCGGCCTGGGTGAGGCCCAGGTAGGACAATGCCCCCAGCAGCCCTGCTGCCCCAGTACCTGAAGACCACCAGGAGATCACAGCCCTGAGAAGAAGAACACTGAAGCACTAAAAAGGACCAAAGCCAGTAGCGGGACCTCCTCTCCCCACTGCCTGCTCTGCTCACTTACCTTGGGTAGAAGGCGGTGAGTGAGAGGAAGGTGACCTCCCCCAGGCCTGATGAGATGCTAGCGAAGACCACACCTGGGGGGAGGACAAGCACGACAGTGGCCATACCTCACCTTTTCCCAATAGCTCCGATCCCTTAAGGTGTCTGGCCATGGCCTCCTCTGCATCAGCTCAGAGGGGCAAAAAACCAGACCCTTAGATGGGCAGAGCTCCAATTCCGGGGTAGAACCAAGCCCTCTCCGAATGTCCTCTCACAGGGAATGGCACTGACACCCAGTGTCCAAATCAGGAGCAAGAACTCTTCCTGGACACCTCCTCCACCCTTGTGATGGAGTCTTGGTTGCTCTGTGCATCTCGGTCTCTATCTAATCCATCCATTTCCTTCCATCTCCCCCCCACCTATCCCCCCAAATTGACCTCATCTCCTATCTCCTACTTGTGCAGTCCTAGCAGCTTCTGAGGGTTACAAAGATAGCCCATTTCCTCTGGGGAGCTGGGGAGACTACTTCCCACACATGCTCAGCTGCAGTTCCTCTGGGTCCCCCACCTGATACAAAATCTCATGCTCACCACACAGGCTCATCCCCACTGAGTGAGAAAAAGCAACCAGGATGAAGCTTCCAGCTGCACAAACCCCACTGACGAGAACCCGGGGGCTGAGAGGAGGGGGAGGAGGAGAGGGGAAGGTCAGCTCTGGTTCTCATCTCCTTTGCCCTCCTGGCCTTCTCAAAGATCCCAACCACCCTTCCTCCCATCATCCCCACCCAGACCTGTAGGGCAGCAGATGAAGGCCAAGAGGAGCCAGCAATTTGATGACGAGTGTGGGGAGGATGTCTGCCAGGAGCACCGCCTGGGACAGGAGAACAGAATGAGAACCCAGACCTCAGGGACAAATCTCTGAACCAGTGGCCAAGGAAAGACAGAAACTAGCTAATTAGACCTGCTATATGCATAGGCCCTCAATTTGGATGTGGGTCAAGTCCTAGCTCTGCTGCTCCTTAGCTGTGTGTCAAGGTATTCACATTCTCTGAGCTTCAGTTTCCTCATCTGGAAGATGGGAGATGATCGTGGTACCTAGTTCACAATACTGTTGTGTGGCTTAAATAAACCAAGGTCAGCTACACACAGAATGGGGTCAGGAAATGGCAGTCTTCATTATTATAATTAGGACAGTCCCAGTTGGGTGCTGAGGTGGTAGGGGTGGGGGTCAGGGGAAGACCAGATGGTTACTCACAGCTGTGGAGACAGAGTTGCAGTCAAATCGAGATGAATTATTATGGGGGGTGGGAACTGGGTCTGGGTCTACCTGATAGGAACAAAGAAAGTCTCTCACCCTGGGTGGCAAGAGGGTCTAGACAGACAGGGCCTGGCTCCAGTCCTAGTTCTGCTCTCACTTGAAGGATGGCCTTAGGTCAGCACTGGCCTCCTGGACCTCAGTTTCTCTATGTGTACAATGGGAAGGAGGAGGTTTCCATAGAATGATCCACAGGCCAAACATGGCCCTATAAATGGACTTTACTTAGGTAACACATTCAGGAACTTTCATTAAAAACTGGGCTTCCAGAAAGTCTGATTTTGGACCAAATTCCCTGTTGGATCTGCAAGGTGGCAGCTGCTCTGCTTGGGCATGTGCCCTCCAGCTCCTCATAGACAAGAGGTTCCCAACTGGAGGTGATGAGATCCCATAGGGAACATCTGGCAATGCCTGGAGACATTCTTGAATGTCACAACTAGTGGACAGGGGATGCTACTGGCATTAGCAAAGAGGCCAGGGATGCTGCTAAACATCCAACAATGCACAGGACAGCCCCACAACAGAGAATCATCTGGCCAAAAATGTTAACAGTATGAGGGTTAAGAAACTCTCTCATAAATCATGGTTCTACACAGCCAACATCCGAGTTTGTACACCTGGCACTAATTGATTCTTAAACACCCTTCATGCTCTGCCATCTGGGAGACTGGGAAATTTTGGCCCCTTGCCCCCCACCCTTAGCTACCCCATTCCATGAGTTTTTCAAGGGAGCCTCTGCCCCAGGGCGAGCCCCTCATGTTCCCACAGGGACTAAACACAGTGGTGGAGGTAGGGAGGGTCACTTACGTGGCTTTCATTCCCAGATGTCCTCTTGTGGCTCAGGATATCATGAGCAGCACTGAGCATCACCACATAAGAGAAGTTGTTGCAAAGGCCCAGGAGCCTGGAGTGAGGACAGACTTTTTTTTTCCTCCCAGTTTTACTGAGATGTAATTGACATATAAGAATAGATCTTAACCTTTCAGCCTACGATCTATCCACAATCCTAGCACTGAACCTCCCTTTTTTCTTTAACCAGTTTTCACTTTTTTCTCTAACACTAGACCTCATCTCCTTCAGTGTTAGGGTTAGAAATAGGGGCTTTGGGATCACAGACTTGGGTTCACATCTAATCTCCCAGACTTCTCCCAGGAAGAGAGGGAAGGCATCCTGGATGACTGCTCCTGTTAGCTCCCACCAGTTCCTGGGGCATTTCTCAGCCACTGATCCACTGTCTCTGATGCTCTGTGGCACAGTAGAAATTTCCTGGGGCTTGACACCAGAGGACTCTGTTCAGGTCCCAAGTCTGCTGCTTCCTACTTGAGTGGCCTTGGTCTACTCGTGTGTAAAGTAGGCATACAAATTTCTCTTCTACCTTGCAGAGTGCTGTAGTGATCAAATCAAGACAATACCAAAGTCCTTTATGATCCACGAAGGATCTTGTTTGCTTACTCTCAACTCCCAGAGCTGAACTCAGTGATGGGAATGAACCTGGGTCCAGCACCAGACATTTCATGTGTCCTTTTCACAAGCCTATGAAGGGGTACTATTGCTCTTCCCATTTCACTGCTGCGAAACCTCACATAGCTGAGAGAGGCTATGTGACTACAGCCATATGGAAAGTCACTCCCAACCCAGGCATGCCACCCAAGTCCTCAATGTTTAGATAAGTATTAGAAGTATTCCCAAGGCTCAGCAGTACTTAAGTGATTATTGGAGGTGGGTGGAAGATCTTTTAAAAAGTAGTGATGTGCCCCGGTTGGGTGGCTCAGTTAAGAGCGTCCTCCTGTACACCTAAATGTTGTGGGTTCCATCCCTTGTCAGGATGCATGTGAGGTAATTACATTGAAGTTTCTCTCCCACCCCCCCCTTCTTCTCTCTCTAAAAACAATAAAAACATATTCTTGGGTGAGGATTTTTTAAAAAGTAGTTATGTATTTATTTAAATGTGCATTAGGAAAATATTGGCTTTCTGTCTAGAATAGTGATTTAAAGTTTTCCTTAAACAATACACATATTTACAAATGTAAAGGTTAACTGGTTGGAATAAAAACAAGTAAATAATCCTACAGGTGGTATGAGGGTCTGGCCAAAACACCAAGGTGTAAGTAAATGATTTAAATTTGGGAAATTTACTTATTGCCTCAGGGAAAAGCAACTGGTTCACTAAATATTTGTGGATTCAGCTCTTTTTTTCGCAGCTCAACCCTTTTTTCCTCTCTTTTCTTCTGTCGCTTCCCTGTTTCTGCCCATTTGTACTTGTATTGAACTCTTCGGGCCACATACCAGAAGCTGATCACGTTCTTCCAATGGGCGCCCTGCCGGTCCAGCAGAATGGGCCGAGGTTCCGGGGTGGACACCTCTCCTGGGAGGGCGAGAAGAAGGTATGACCCCTACACGACCCTCAGGTGTAGGATGACTCCACGAGTGTTCTCCCACAATCAAGCCAGCTCCCGAGCTTGTCAGGTGGTCTCGGGGCACAGGGCGGTCGGTAATACTCACCCTCAGAATCCGAAAGGCGCCGCTGCGAGCCTGCACAGCCTCCCATGTCATCAACTTCAGATCCCCCGAGGGGTCCAAAGTCAGCGAAAGTTCAGAGTTGGCTCCGGCAGGACAGATGTGGGTCTGTGACATGTGGGAAAGATCAACGCCCCACTGCCAGTCCCAGTTGCAGCTTCTCTGCTGCACTCACGCCCCGCGATCCACGACGCTAAACCCGGGACCCATCTCGTGCTCTCGCACGCCACAGCACGCCCCACCTGTCATATTCTCCCCTCGCCCCCTCTAAAGCAAGGGTCCCTGCAGCCTGTACCTTTAAGAGCAGCTGAGCATTCCGCAATATGGAACTGGTTGGCCGGTCACGTGACAGCACCACGGGGGGGGGGCATCACGTGCTCAGAGGTCCTCACAACTTCCGGGTGTTGTCACTGTGTTTACTTAAGGCTGTCCCAGCTTCCGTGTGTAGAACCGAGAGTGGCCAGGAAAACCCTGGAATCGCTGGTTTAAAACTGGAGTAGGTGGGATCAGCAAGAAGAGCCCTAATGTTAGATTAAGGACGCCAAGGCCGTGACTGTGTTGAGACAACACTAATCATGGCTGTGCGCGGCTTCAGATCTCACGGCCCTCTTTGCCAGGAACAAATATGGCTACTTTGTTCCTCATTTCAGACCGTACTGTTTCTGGCTGGGAACAAAGATGGACAGCTTCCGGTCTTTTTTATGCCTATCTATTGCCCTCAGGTTGTAAAGGTAACTGAATGTAAAGGTAACACCCACCTAAGAGGATTTCAAGAATTATTTATTGGCAGTATCTAAGGTGATAAAAGATCCCTTTCCCAAATTATCCTAGGACCAGAGAACATCACAGTAGTCCAAACCCTGGTTTTACAGAGGGAAAAACAAAAAAGGAAAGTTACTGATGATCATACAAAGTTAGATGTAAAGGTGACCCCAGAGATTCTTTTAGCAATAAGAATTAGAACACCAGAGACAGGGATGCTGGCTGAGCAGCGTGCTGCAGGATTCCTGCCTGCACAAAAGGTGCTTAGACCAGATGACTCTAAGTCTCAATATTCTGATTCTGTGATCTCATCTCATTTCTCTAATTGGAAATTTAGGAAGTAGGGCTGTGGAAGGGGACTAGGGGAAGTGGTGTTGATCAATGTTACTTTACATAGACCCAAATAAGGAGTGGATTCTCTTACCTTCCTCTAGGTGGTAAAGCAGCATTCTGAAAATTCTTCATCAACTCCTTCCCCTGCTAATCTCTCCAGAGGTCTTCCAATAGCTGGTGCCCACCTGTATCAGCTCTTTCTCAGCACCAGGCCCTCAGAGGGCTTGTTTGATATGTACTCCTTTTGGTCTTCTTCCAGGGTCACTCAACCAATGAAAAATGGGGTCCTACCACACATGCAGGGCTCTAGAAATTCAGCAACATGTCATACGTGGTCTCTGCCCTCAAGAAACTCACAGGAGGTTGGGAGGTAGACACAAGTAACCACAATAAAAGCCTAGCCAAGTTTTGTTTCACAAGAATGACTACAGATGAAGGAACAGGCATTGAAGCCACCAATCCAGCCCCTTTCCCCTTGGGGAAGCATTAATGACCCTGAAATGAGAAGCCAGAACTCTTACCAACTCCCTCCTCCCTCCTACTCCTTGTCCCCAGGCAAAACAGGAACCACAAACCCCAGCTTCCTCTCACAGAGTGGCTGTGGCTTGGGGGGGGGGCAGTGACGGAAATGGCTGAGGTGTGAATACAAGACCTGAGTCACTTGAGCTGCAGTTGCCATATACCCCCTCCCCCATCCCCAATTCTGAGGTCTCCTGCTCCCATTTTTCCCCTTTCTGGCTTCCTCCCTTTCCCTTTAGCTCCAAATGTATACGTGAGTTCCCTGTGTGGTGTACACTCATTTCCCAGCCTGGGCTGGAAGCTGCTGTGGGCATTGTGGAAGGTGGGTAGGGCCTGGGGTAAAGATGCGTCAGGGGGAGACTGGGGAAGAGGAAGTGTCTTGGGTCCCGGGGAAGACAGGCTTATGTTGGTGGGTGGGGACGGTCATTATCAGCTTTCTGGACACACAGAGACAGACAGGATGGATTTCCTCCGGCTACATCTCCCTGGGCTACATCAGGCCTTGAGGGGTGCACTGGTGAGAGGGGCAAAGAGATGCCAGAGACTTACACTGCTTCCCGGGGCCTCACCTTCCCTCTTCCCTTTGAGTCTCTGCTCAGACTTGAGATTCTTTCCCTAAGATCAGGTAGCCTCCTAGCCTGATCTTTTCTGGATTTCAATCCTCCCAACTCCAAAACACATACACATACCCCAAATCTAGGTCATTTCCTATTCCTTCTGCAGACCCTGTTGTCTTCCTCCACCCAGATCCCAGAACCCCTCTTCCTATTCTGAGTTTCTCTGTCCAAGGGCCCCCAGGAGAGGGGTGGGCCTCCCCCTAATGCCTTTGTCCCTCCCCCCTCCTGTTCTTCTAGGATTCCTTCAGTTCCTTTGTCTCCTACCTTATAGGAAATGAGGTGCCTACTGCAGAGAGAAGGGAGGCATGGGCAGCTGAGGAACTGGAGGAAGTGGCTACAGGAAGGTCAGGGAGAACTATAGAGGAGGAAGCTCAGGAGGCCCTGGAGAGCCTCAGAGGCAGCCAAAGAAAGGGGGATGGAGGACTGAGAGGGCCTGAAGCAGCTAGAAGACACCAGGAAGGAAGCTCAGCTACAGAACAGACCTGGAATTGGGGAGAAGGCAGCTCCCACAGGTCTCAAAGAGATAGGCAAGACACTGAGGCCTGGGAGGCAGCCAAAGCCTCCAGGTGCCAGGAGCCAAGCACCCCCTTGGAGGTCAGAAGGAAGTCTGAGGCAGGGTCTGAGGCTGCCAGAGACAGGAGCAGCCAAACCCAGGCAAGTTGGGAGAGCAATGAGCAGGAAGTGAATAGAGAAGAGACACTGAGAACCTGGGAACAGGAGGAGGAGGAGGAGGAGGAGGAGAGGGCAAGAGAGCCAGGTGGGGCCAGAGGGGTGGAGTCAGAGTGGACTTGGCACAGAGAACCTGAGGGGGAGGCTGGTGCTGGCAGGGATGGCAGGGCATCAGAACAGTCAGTCAAGGAGGCAGTTGCACAGGAGATCCAGGGGGCTGGGGCCAAAGAGGCTGGGAGGGAAGAAGATGTAGCGGCTGTGGTGAGGGATGGCCAAAGCACAAGGGTACAGGTGACACAAGAGCCAGGGGCAGAATCTGAGGATGGGGCACCCTTGGGCAGAGAGGAGGTTAGGACAACCTCAGACTGGAGGCAGGCCAAGACAACCTTAGGTGGGGAAGAGACTAGGACAACTTCAGGCAGCGAGGAGACTGGGACAACCTCAGGTGGGAAGGAGGGTAGGACAACTTCATACAGGGAGGAGACTGACCTCCTAGGAGTCAGGGAGACAGAATATGGAGCAATCCCAGGAGATAGGATCCTAGAGGGTACTAGGATAGTCTGCACCATAGAGGAAGCCTCCAAGGGACCACAGAAGGAGGAGATGAATGAAAATAGGGAGGCTGAGGTGAGCCTGTTCCTGAAACAGAAATGGGCCCTGGGAACTGAAGGAGTGAGACAAGAAGCTAAAGACCAGACAGCAGGGAAGGAGGCTGCAGAAGGCCAGGGCTCAGAAAGGGAGGCAGGGGAAGGCTATGAGGGTCAGGCAAATCAGGATGGGAAAGAGGCCCAGGGGAGGCAAGATTCAGAGATCATGGCTCCTCAAGACAGTCTGGAGGAGGAGGTGGTGCAGGCAGATGAGGCCAAGGAGGAGAAAGAGAATGTCTGGGCCATAGAGGCTGAGCAGTCCCAGGACAAAGTAGCAAATGAGGCTGAAAGTGATGCTGACTTTGAAGCAACCCCAGAGACCAGACCTGAAAAGGAGTTCAGGGAGGAGAGGAGTGAGGAGGAAGCTCAGATGGGTCAAGAAGAATTGGGGGTAGAGTATGATGGCCCCAAGCACTGGGTGACTAAAGGCTGGGAACCTGAGCTGATAGGAGGTCTCCTGATCCCAACAGAGCAACCCGAAGGACAGTATGGTAAGGAAGAGCTCTGGAACATTCCAGCCCTGAGCAAAGAGGAGACAGAAAAGAGCCTGGAGAATAATTTCAGGAACATGGGTTATGTAAAGTCTGATATTGCTGAAGCAGAAGCCTGGGAAAACCAGAGAAGGAATGTAGAGAGAGGGAACACCCAGGAGAAAAAAGTAGGCACTGAAGAGGGGGAGGGGAAGGCTGCAGGAGTCAGAGAGTCTGCATCGATAGAGGTCCTGGAGGCAGGCAGAGAGTGGAAGAAAGTAAAGGAAGCAGGGTGTGAGGCAGAGAGCCAGGAGCTAGGTGGAAGGCACTGGGTAGAAGTAGGGACAGGCCAGTCACTGGGAGAATCAGATGCCATAGAAACTAAGGATGAGGAGGTGGAGGCTGCAGTGCTCTGGGAGGCAGACAGAACTCCCAAGAGAGACTGGAGGCTGGAGGAAGCAGCTTCGAGCCTGAAGGACAGTGAGGATGACACAGGCGCCAGTTCTTTGGCTGCTAAGATTGTGGAAAATAAGGCAGCTTCAGATGAAGGGGCTGCTGAGACTAGGGAAAGGCCTGAAAGAAAGGCCAAGGAAGCTGGGGATGAAGCATTTGGGAGAGGCTGGGACTCAGAAAGGAGAGAGGAAGCTGGCAGAGGTGAGGAGCTAGTGGAGGCTGTGGAGGGAAAGAACAAAGGTGGGCAGGAATTTGGCTCAGGGGAGTCAGCAGAGGAAGTTACTGGTAGAGGTGGCCAAGTGGAAGCTTTTGAGGCTCAGAAGGATGAGCCAGGGGGAGAGTGGGTGGAGGTTGGGGAGTCTGTAGTGGCAGAAGGAAACTATGGGATGGATGGCTTTACCTTGGGTTCCCAGGCAGCAGGGACAGAGGGGACCATGGCCATAGTGGAAGCCGAGGGGCTCCCAGGAGGGCAGATGCTGTTGGAAAAAGAGGCAGGGGTATGGCAAGCAAGGGAGCAGGGAGAAGGCAGTGAAGGGCAGCGTGGGATCCAGACCCCTGAGGAAGAGGCACAAATGTCCTGTGATGTGGAAGATGTCGAAGTGACTAGATACCACAGGGCAGAGGCCAAGGAGATTGACCCAGAAGACCTGGAGGACATCCAGGGCCAGGAGGACCAGTCAACGAATCAGGACCCTGCAGAGTCTGAGCCTGGGCCACAAGAAGAGGCTGTGGGAAGTGTCCCATGGGATGCTCATGGACTCTGGAGTAAGGTGAGGGCTCCAGGCAGGGTCCCGAGCCAAACGGACCAGGATCTTGAAGCCAGCCCCGTCATACCCATTGCTCCCATCCCTGCAGGCCCTCCTTCCTGCATCTCCCCTGGATGTGTCTGTGCCTCGGAGCCGTGTACTCCTCTCCCGCAGCTCCTTAGGGCGTCGCTCCCGGCCCTCTTTCCGAAGGATCCCCACCTCTGAGCAGCAGGAGGAGCCTGCCAGCCCCCTACCAGAGGAAGAGCTGTCTGCCCCTGAGCAGAGACCTCTCCAGTCAGAGGGAACCCCAGAGCCAAGCCCCACATGCCCAGAAGGGACTCCAGTCCCAGCCAGGAGAAGTCCCCTGGGACACGGGTAAGCTTGGGGTGAGGTGACTGGGCTGGGATGGGCTGGAGGCTGTGGACACCTGGAGACCAGCTCCCTGGCCTGTCTTCCCCCTCCAGGTTTGGCCTTGCACACTCCGGCATGATGCAGGAACTCCAAGCCAGACTGGGTTGGCCAAAGCCCCAGTGACTGGGCACTGAGAGCCAGGCCCTGAGTGATAGTCAGAGGGCTTGGTCGAACCCTGTTTAGCCTGACTCCCTTGGCTACTTTGGAAGCACCCTATCCACTATCTGGGCCTGAGTTTCTTGGAGCTTAATTCACAGAACAGACAGAACCAGACATCTTTGAGAACCATGAACTTAAGGAATCCAACTCTCCAACACAGCTGATGGACCACCTACCTGACTGGGACCACCTCTCATGTCCTGTCCTGACTATCTCCTCAGTCTGTTTTGGCCACTGTCTGGAAGACAGAGGGGACAGAGACAGTTCTCCCACAGCCTTTCCTCTCTGACTGCCCCCACTCCCTGACCCCCTTCCCAAGCCCTTGGAGAGCTGTGTGGGAGGAAGGCAAACCTCTGGGGTGAGAGCCAGCCCAGAGGAAAGGGACTAGGAGGGCCTATGGAGCTCCATTTACAATCAAAGGTTGATGTAAGCAGACCAGCCACCTTGAGCTTTGCAAATGGGAGCTCAGCCTCAGAACTCTGCTGGTTACTATGGCAGCCGCCAACTGAGCAAGCCAAAGTGGGGAAAGGTGGGCCAGGAACCCTGAAAATGTAGGAGCAGAGAGGTCCAAGGTGGCCAAAGTCTGCAGAGTCCATTCTAGGCCCATTGTGGGTGTCAGAAACCCCTTCTCTGAAAAGAAGCTGAGGCAGAGAAAGGGTGAGAGTGCTTTATTAGGCACCCAGACTGGTGGCCTAGCCCTAGGACAACCAGCAGGCCCTGAAACAATAAATAAACCATTATTTCCCTAAATAATAAATAAATATCCAAGAAATAAATATCCAGCAAAGACTGGAGGAGCCTTAAGTTATTGGGTAGAGTCTGGGAACGGAGGTTGGTAGAGTCCTGCCTTGTCTTAAGGCAGTGAGCTGGAGGCTGTCCTGTTGGCTCCAACTCCAGTCCTAAAATCCTAACTGGAGAGGGAAGGGGCTAAGAAACCACTTCATCAGGAATGGGAGCCAGCCAGTGTTGGACACTCCAAGGCCTGGACTGGGTTTTTAGCCTGGGAAAGCAGCAGCAAGTCCCTCATGGCCCGAGACAAGACAAGCTCCAAGGAGTGTAGCAACTGGTAGGTGTAGATGAGCTGGGGCCAGGACACCTGGGCTGACATCTGTGAGGGGCTGCCCAGGGTCCCTGGGAGCAGCCCTTTGCCCTCCTCCTCCTCTTCCTCCACCTCCTCTTCCTCAGGGAGGTTGAATCCTGCAGCCAGCACCTGCGAGAGGAGGCCCATGGATCAGAAAATAGAGAGGCTGAGATGCTGAGTGAATCCTTGTTCCTTTATGTGCTAGTGGTGCCAAATGACATCAGAGACCACAAAGTCATGATTTCCCTGGACAACCCCTACTTCAGATCTTCCATTATGTTGTCATCTCATGTTGTCCTGCTTGCTTTTTTTGGTTCAAGAAAATGGAGGTCACAGAGCAAGATGATGCTCATGGAGGGAGCTGGCTCACTCATCCAGGATTGTTCTGGGTGTTTGAGGTTTTGAAAAGTCCTCTCTTAAGGGTCGTCTTAGGATCAGAAATGGGTGGAAGGGTGATGTAGCTAGTTTTCTGCTGCTTGCATTTTCGATTCTCCTTTCAGTAAAGGTAAAATTCTTATTTCCCTTTGAAATATTCAGGAGAACCTGGTGATGTCAGAGAATGATGGGGAGGAAGGAACCAACTTTATTATTGGTCCTGTTGATGCAAGATGTTGTGCTGGCTGCTTCAGACCTGTTCTCTTGTTTAAGACCAAGACCCCAGGAGAAGGCAGGGATTCAGGGTGTAGAGCCAGGGCCTGGTACAGACACACACACACACACACACACACACACTTCCACCTTTCACACATCAGCACTCAGGATCTGGAGCATCTCCTTCTAGACTTTCCCCACCTGTGAGTGTGGGAGTATATTAAAAAGGGGGCCAGTGACCCTCAGCTTTGGTTTATGGGGTTCAAGGAGGGTGGGTGGGCACTCTACCTGGAAGCGAAGATGCCGCTGCAAGTCTCGGAGATCCAAACTCATGGCCCACAGCTGCTTCCTCTCTGCGCTGGTCCAGATCCCCTGGCTGCCCAGTCCTCCCAAGAGGGTTTGGAAGGGGCGAAGTGTCATGGAGAGGAATAACAGCCTATCTGGGTCCTGTGGAAACAGAGGGAAGGGGTCAGGAAAGGTCCGCAGGCCAAGGATGGCCCACTTCAAACCAAATCCCATGTCTCTCTGAGTCCTATTCCTATCCCAAACTCCAATCCCCATTCCATATAAATATCTGTTCTCATCCTCAACTTTATTTTGTTCTCCACTCCCTTCACTCATCATTATTTCAGTCTCCGATGTCTGTGACTTCTATCTCCTTTCCCAACCTCATTTTCAGTCCTACACCTGAACTCATGTCTAACCTCAGCCCCATCTCCATTATCTTGTCACTCTCTATCCATAGTCCCACTTTACCCATTTTATTACGTTCTCCACCATCCCATCCTATCTCCATCTCTTCACTTGTTTTCAGCCTGTCTGGAACCTCTTTCCTATCCTTATTCCTATTCCTAATACCAATTCCATCCCTCGTCCATATGTCTAGTTTCATTCCCATCATCTATCTCTTCTCCAACTCCATTCCAACCCCATTCCATTACCACCCTCACTAGTAATCCCCATCCCTTCTCCATCCTCCACTTTATTTTCACTTTCATCCCCAACCTTCTTCCTATTCCCAAACATTCTAATTTTTAGTCCTGATCCCATTCTATTCCCATACCTATCTTTTTATCTATGCCCACTTCACTTTTACCTTCTTCCTAACTCTATTTCTTTATTCACCTTCATCTTTATATCCAATGACATACTCCACCTCATCCAGATCCTGTCCTTCAATTTATTCCCAAATTCATCTTCATTTCAATCCCTCACTTCATTTCTAACCACCCAGCCTAGTCTTATTGCCAGCTCACGAGCCCCACCCCACCAGCCCCTCACTCACAGAGAGGCTGCGCCAGGCCTGGAAGGTCAGGGAAACATTGGGGAGCTGCCCTCCCAGGGGCAGGAGGTCCAGGTTCACTCCTGGCAAGTGGGATTCAGCCTGTAGGGCAAGGTCTGTTAGTGGGGGTCAGAAGGGATTAGGGATCTGCCCATCCCCAAAGCCAGTTGACTTAGGGAAACTCACAAAACGGTGGGCCTGGGCCTGAACCTCGGAGAGCAGCTTCCTGGCAAGATGCAGGCTGACCTTGAACTCTTCCTGCAACTCCTGCAAGCTCAGGGGCAGCCTCCCTGGGGGCCTCGGGAATCCCCAGACACCAGCTTGAACCAGGAGCAGGGAGAGCAGCAAAAGGCTGAGCCCTGGATAGATGGGGAGAAGGTAGGCAAAATGAGAGGAGAGCTTGAGAAGAACTCAAGAACACAGGCCAAGCACTGTTTCATCTCACTGACCCCTCAAAACCACTAATGAGATGGAAGCTACTGAAGACACCGTATGGCATCTCTGTGTGACTGAAAGGAAAGTGCCTTTTCCCCTGGGCAGACACAGCCTTGCACAGAGTGCCCACCTTTGCAAGCAGATCTCCGTCTGGATTTCAATCCCCCACAAACTCCCTTGGCCAAGTGTCTTTTTCAGTGAACTAACTGCACAACTCTATGTGGCAGCCTGGGTGCTATTATTCTCCCCATTTTGCAGATGAGGAAAATGAGGTTCATGAGGTCGACTTGCCAAGGTACATAGACAGAGGGTGAGGGAATAAGGACTGGATTCCAGATCTGCCCAAATGCAGATCCTGTGAGCTTCCCCAGGGAACTGAGAGGAGGCAGCCACCTCCCCTGGAGCAGGCACACTCTATTCTGCCAAGGATTCCCTAGGCTTGGCCAGGTGGCTCTGATGGCCCAAAGGGGCATCCCCAGGGGATGACTAGGACCCCAGGGGTGGCTGGCAGTGCTGGAGGATCTATCCCAGGGAGTCAGAAGGATAGATTGGTCCCCCCTCTACCAAGGTGAGTGGGTAACTCTACAGTGAGGGAGAAAAAGGGGGTGTCAGGAGGGAGAGGAGGGCCTGGATCTTGAAGCAGAACCCCTATTTCTCATTTGGGTTCTTTCCTTGAGCAAGTCACCTCTTATTTCTGGGCCTTGAGCTCCCATCTATAAAATGGGGGAATTGGACCAGCTGAATTCTAAAAAGGCTTTCTGCCCTGTGTGTCCTGAACAAGAGGAAGAGGGGCATTGGGATGGGAGCTTTGGGAAGAGGGCAGTGTTCTGTGGTTTCTCCCTCAGGGAGAGGAAATCTAGCAATCACCGGAGTTACACAATTCTCCTTGAAACACAAACCAAAACAGGCTTGAAGTCTAAGTCTATTCCTGCTCACCCTCCTCTCCATCCCTCTTCCCTGTCTGTTCTTGATCTCTAACCCCTGGGCTCTGCTCCCTGAAGTATCTACTCAATAAAGACCAAGGGGAGTTTCTGGGTAGGCCCACTTTCCCCATGGACTTCCAGAGGGGTTGGCCAGTGCCTGGCTCTCTAATTTCCAGGATCCCTGACTTGGGGCCACTCTGGAATCCTTGAGACTGTGGGCAGAGTAGGGTTCTTACCAGCTCTGTGTTGAGGGAGAGCAGTGCCCCAGACCCTGGTGGATATTTTCCACTCAGAATTGAGCTGTGTTATTTGCCACCAGCCCTCCACTTCCTGCTGGAGCTCTGGGGGCCCCAGACCCCTCCCCTGACTTCTTCCTAACCTCTGCAGACAATTCTGGGTCCTTGGCCCTGGCCTTTGATGGTTCTGTTCCCATCTTTTGGTCCCTGGTCCCTACCCTGACCCTACCATCTGCTCTTGTTTCAGCCTCACTCCTTCAGTCACCAATTATAGATTGGACCTCTTCCTGAACCTCAAACTACAGACCCTTGACCCATTTAGACTGCTGACTCCTTGGCCACAGAACTCCTACTTGTGCTAACTCTTGGCTGTTGTTCCTTTAGCCAGCGCCAATTCTCAGCCAAGCTGTCTCGCCTCTGCTCATTCACTCCAACCAAACCCTCCACTTATCTGCCAGGCCCTGGTCCTGGTCAACCCATCTCTCCAACTCTCCTCATTCATACTAGTCAAGTTTTCCCATCCTCTGTCCAGCCCTAGCCCAACCACCAGCCCTCTACTCTTACCCCTCATTCAAGCCAGCCAATCTGTCTCATGCTCTGCCCAGCCCTGGCTGAACCATCACCTGTCTGTCCAACCCCTGTTCCCTGTTCATGCCAGTCTTGTCCCCATCCTCCAGTGAGCTGTATCTTATATCCTTAGTCTTTGTCAAGTAGTTGCCCCTCAGCCCTTTGCCCCCATCTATACCAGTCAAGCTTTCCCATCCTCGGTCCAGTCTCAACCAAGCCTCCCACCCTCTGCCCCGAGCCCTGGCCTCAAACTCACGCCAGCCAAGGTCGCCTGCCTTCTGGCCCATGGCAGGGCCCAGCCTCTTTGATCAGCCATCTCCCAGGTCAGGGGCATCTTATATGGGGGCTGTGCCCAGTTTCACTTTCCGTCCTGCTTGTACTTTCAGCTTTGCTTTAACTCAGTCTTCCCTCCTCACCACCCCTTGCTAAAATGGGGAAATGTAATTTCCCTTCCCAGAGGGGGTGGGAGGTGTGGTGGGGGATGGCGGGAAGCTGGGGTTTTGGTCAATCCAAGCTGCTGACCCCTGCTGAGCTCCCAGGTCCAGTCTTCCCCTCAATTCCCCACTCTTGGGTGAACCACCCTGCTCTATTTGCTGGTAGGTCCCAGAGACTTGAATTCTCTCCTCTTTCTCTGCTGTCATTATCATTCTAGTGCCATCACTGGCCTAATGTCCTTGAAAAGATTAATGAATGACTAGGTAAAAAGACTGCCAATCAGAGGGGACTTGAGGGTCTTACTCCCTTCTGGTTTACTAGATGGCTGAGGAAGGAAATATAAAGGAACTTGGGGCTCACTGGGTAGATGAGATGGGGCTCTGTATGGGACAGAGGGCCCTCAGTCTGGGCAGTATCAGGGATCAGTGCCAGGGTCAGGGCTGGATGTTAAGTTTTATTCAGGACTGAGAACCCAGTCTTTCACCAGAATCAGATCTTGAATTAAAGCTCATTCTATAATCAAGATCAGTACATGATGTAGGGTTGGACTCAGAGCTTCATCTGGGGCTAACATCCTGGCTCTGTGTTTGGGATCAGAGCTATCAGCGACCTGGGGGCTCTGCTTGGGATGAATTAGTGTTGGGCTCAGTCCAGTTCAGGCACACAGCTCTGTCTGTGGTCAAGATCCTGACTGAACCTGCAGCTCACATCAGAGCTCAGACCTGGGCTGAGATAAGAGCTCAGTTGATGAGCAGGGTCAAGGCCCAGCCTGTGACCAGGTTGGGGTTGTGTGAGGTCAGGATCAGGGCTCAGCCAGGCTCCAGAATAGTCCTGGCATTTCTGCTCTGGCAGGGTTTTAGCAACCACAGATCTCCCTTCCAGCACAGCCCCACCCTAAGCCCCACCCTGAATTTCCCATCTTTAGGGAGAAGATGGGGGTTTCTTGGTCTTCCCCGAGGCCCATTGCTGCCACTTTCCTTTTGGGACTTGTGGGGTTTCCCTGCTGGGTCCCTGTTGTGAGACAGAAACCAAGGGGGCTTCCCCTCCCTCAGCCTTGCCTGGGTAGCCAGGGACCAACTGCCAGGGAAGTACCAGCACCAACAAAAGAGCAATCCAAGAGGACTGCTAGAGGAGAAGGAAAAGGAAGAGTGGCTGGCATCTGCCTAGCCCAGACTGGTTTCCTTTGCAGTGCCCCCCAGTGGTGGATGGCAGCTCATTTCCCAACATCCCATCTACCTGGGGCTCCCTGCAGGAGGGTGCTACACATCCTGAGGCTCATGGTGAGGACAGAGGCCCTGGCTGTTTTTCCTCACATCCCCAAGTCTTGCCATCATCCTAGAGGCATGTCCATCCCACTAACTCCCTCACCACAGCCACTCTTGACTTTGCAAACCTTGAACCCCATCTCCTGCTCTCTGGCCACAACCTCTTGGACCTCCTAACATTCTCTTAGGGTTCCCTGAGACCTCCTGTCCCTTGCTGCTTCTCTGCCCTTCTTGATCTGGCTGTAGCTGACTCCTCTAGTCTTGCCCCTCACTCTCACTCAACTCCTGTTCCAGCCTGTGGAGCTTCATGCTTGAACATGATGAGCCATCTCATACTTCCTTGCATTTGCACAAGCTGGTTTCTGCTTAGAATGCCTTCACTGTCTTCTTTGGAGTTCCCACCCCTCAACCTTCTCTGTGTAGGCTCTGTCACAGGCTTTCTCCTTGAATGGCTTATCCGTTCTTCCTATAAAGCTTGTATTCAATAGACATTTAACATTCATTTATCTTGCTCACTCTATCCTCACTCATACCACTCCAGCCATACTGACCTCCTCATTGCTCCTAGAACATGCCAGGCATGCTCCTGCCTCAGGGCCTTTGCACTTGCTGTTCCTTCTGCCTAGAACACCCTTCTTCTAGATATCAGCAAAGCTTAGTCTCTCCTTACAATCTCTGCTGCAATGTCACCTCAAATAGGGTCTTCACTGACCACCCTACTAAAAAATACAACCCTGCCCCTGACCCTCTCTATCCCCTTTCCTGCATTTTTTTTCTATATAGCATTTTAGATATATACTATTTTTAGATATTTAACATTTTCTCATTTATTTTGGGTCTGTCTCCATGTACTAGGATGTGGATTCCACAAGGGTGGAAACTTTTGCCTGCTTTGTGCACTGATGTATCCCCAGGGGCTAACAATAGCAGGTTCATAATAAATCACCCAAAAAATCTGCTTTGTGCCACAAGTGCCTCATTGAGGTTCTGCTCATGGCTGGAAATCTGTGGAGCAGCAGGTCTGGTACCAGCCTGAGCCCTGAGCTCTCACTGCCAGCCTTCTCCCACTCTGGCCAAGGCTCCAGCTATGTGCTGAGGGATATAAAGGGGGCACCTGGGCATGGCCCTGAGCTCATGATCTTAGCAGATCCTTGGCAGAAGCCAGAGGGCTAGTGAGGGCACTGCCAGCCTCTGTCCACATCCTTGGAGGGTAGATCTGGGCTCATCTATGCCTACCTGTCCTCAGTTTCCACAAGTTAATCTTCACTGGTGAGCTGAGGCTAGGGCTAGGGCGGCCAGCAGGAAATGGGAGAGATGTGGTGAGGGGTGTGAACTGCAGGAAAGGAAGCCAAGAACCCTAAGTTGTAGATTACAGTGTGCCTCTAACCCTTCTGGTGACTTCAGGTGAGTCACTAGCCTGCCCTGGACCTCAGTTTCCTCATTGAAAAGTGATAGCAATTTGCAAATGCTGCCACTATTATTATTTAGAGAATTAAAACCTAGATGATTTTTAAAAAGAGAAGAAGCGTACACCAATTTTATGATTATTTTCCAAGCTCTGGCACAGCTCTGATCCTGTGAGGCACTCCATGGGGTTGCATGGGAACCTGAGCCCAGGAAACAGAAATTAGAAACTTCAGCTGTGACATCAGGATGGAATCAGGGAGGGGAAAATCTTATTCAAGGTCACCCTCTAGATTGGTGACAGAATGAAGACTGGAATTCGAGTCCCCCGTTTTCAGGTTGGGCGGGTGAGGGGAATCCCTGGGCCCTGTGATGTTGTCAGCTTTGAGGCTTGGAACTCATCCCTAGGTGAAACTAAGATGGGTTTTGGTGAAGGCAGGAAGGCTGGGGGGTGGCCGGGGGAAAGGCTAGGTTCTGCTGGAGCTGGGGCCACACCTCTGAGTTTCCCAAACATTGGGTGTGAGACCCTGAGGCTAGGCACAGCCCAACCCCTCCCAGGAGAGTGGGGGTGGATGAGGCCTGGAGTCTTATGATTACTGGATCTCTCTCCCATTGTTCACATGCACCCCACCCTACACCCCACATGGATTTAGCAGGATTTATTTCTACCCCCTCCCACCCACCTTTGATCCTGGGAGGGGGCGCCTGGGGAGGGGAAAAGGCCTCACCTCTCTTTTCCCTATAAGGCCATGGAGGATCCATGAGAAGGGCTGAAAGAAGGGGCGGGGTGATGTCCCATTGACAAGATGGTCATCACTGGGTGTTCTATGTAAATGCCACACAAATGTAAGGGTGGGGAGACTGGGCAGCTCAGGGTCTGAGGAGAAGGCGGGTCCCCATTTGTTGAGTGCCAGGAAGGAAGAGTTCAAAGCCCAGGAGGAGGGCTACAGAGGAAAAACACCAGCCCAGGGATGAAAAGTCCTGGGCTGAGTCCCAGCTCTGCTCTGCCTTTTCCCACATGCTCTCTCTTGAGCAAGATGCTCAGACACTCTGTGTTCAGTTTTCTTATCTGTAAAATGAGGCCCACCTCTCAGCCCATCAGTGAAACTAAACTTGGGAGGATGCAAGGTGTCACAGGCCAGGGCCCATTCAGGGGTCAGACAGACCACACTCCTTTCACAGCTCCTTTCACCACACTTCCCAGTGTGATGTTCACCAAGGCACAAAACTTCCCTGTGCTTGGCTCATCTGCCAGCTGGACAGGACTGCTGTGACAACTGTGCATATAAATATTTGGCACTGCTACTGAGTAGCTGTGTGATCTTAAGCAAGTTACTTAACCTCTCTGTGCCTAGTTTTATCATCTATAACACGAGGAAAATAATGTGAACTCATAAGACTGTTTAGAGGATTGAATGAGCTATTGTTTGTAAAGTGCTTAGAAAAGGGCCTGGCATGTGGTAAGACTATAGGTTTTAGCTATTAACATTATTATTATGAGTAGCATAAGGCCTGACCCACAAGGAAGCTCTCAAAAAATGTTAATTGTCAGTGGTAAATACAAGTGGGGCACAGGCAGAAGGAGCCTGATGGTCCAGAGGTGTGCATCAGAGCAGAATTTGGGCCAGAAGCTAAATCTCAGGGAGCCAGCCAGTCAGGCCCTGGGCCATGCATGGACAGCTGCAGATCTGAGGACTACTTGGTAAGACTCACCTCTCAGGCCAGGTGATGCTTTAGCAGGCCTCCCTATGAAGAGGACTTGGAATGAAGGTAAACCCTGGGATGAGCCCTAGCACAGGCAGTGCCAGGTGTCTGAGAGGGCCAGACAGGCCTTAGGCAGACACCAGGTCCTTCAGCAACCCTAAACCCCAAGGCTGCCACTGGGCCCTGCTCCAATACAAGGGCTCTCACCTGGCAGCCTCCATGGAGGGTCAGCCACCTCTGGCCACCCTGTCCCTTGCTTGTCCTTCCCACTGTGTGTGGAAGCCCCCGGTGAGTAGACAGTTAAATCTCCGGGAATGGGACACACCCACTGCTTATATTTTTATGTACTACCTTATTCATAGAAAAGAATATATACCACATATACATTTCTGCCGACCTACTCTTCTTCCTCCTGCCTCAGTTTTGGTCCTGGGTCCCAAATAGCTCATTGAATCCTCTAAACAGTCTTAGGAGTTTATAGTATTTTCCTCGTGTTATAGGTGATAAAACTAGACACAGGCTATCTACTGTGCACAGGCTATGGACTGATTCACCGATTCCCATGGCTCCTCATTTCACTCTGAGTAAAAGCCAAAACCCTTCCAGTGCTTTACAGGGTCTTCCTGATCATTCCCATTGACCTCTTCTGTTTTCCGCCTGGCCCCCTGACCCCCTAGCTGCCCTACCGATGCACCAGATGCACTCCTACACAGGAAGGGCCTTTCTTTGTACCTGCTGTTTTCCTCTGCCTAGAGCACTCTTCCCTCTGCACTTTAAATAACTGGCTTTGTCCCTCCTGCAGATCTCCTTCTCTCATAAATGCCTTCTTCCATCCAGGGCTCTGAGGACTGTCATCCCATTCCCTCCACATTAAGACCCTGTGTACAACCCTAGATCTAGATGTTAGTCTCTTAGCCTTTCAACTTTTCTACACCTTCTGGGCCCTTTCCAAATCCATGGAGACTTCTCCAGACCTCAAACCTCCACCTGCCTCGTCAGACATCTGGGCCTCGTTGGCAATGTCGGTATGAGCAACTTTCACTCTTTCTGTGTTTCTGCACCTGGGTAGGAGAGGGTAAGAAAGAGTTAAGGGCTGAATTCAGAGGTGTGGAATCCATGGTCTTTGCCTGCAGGGGCAGCCACCTGTTTGAGATGAATGGACAAATATGTGAAACCAGAAAGAATAAGACAAAACAGGACACTTTGTTACTAGGAGACCCTGGCAAGCCACTTTTTGGCCTTCATTTCTTCACCTGGAGAATGGGCATAACAATATCTACCTCACAGAGAAAGAGAGAGCATGCGAACATGTGCTCTGATGATCTGGAAACTGGAAAATGCTATTGATACTGAGAGCTCATCAAGGATTATCAACTGGACAGCAGGGGAGAGCATGAGGGGAGAAGAGCATCATTCGGGATATAGTTGCCATCTGTCACTTCCACCTGCATGCCCATTCTTCCTTTTTACATATATATTTTTTAAAAAGTATCTGGGTCTTCCTTTGTGGAATTATCCATCCCCTCTCTCAGAGACTGACATCCCCAACTGGGCCCCTTTTCTACAGTGAACAGTTCAAGGATGGGTACGAGACACACTGAGAGTCAGTCCCTGGACTGACTGTCAGGAAAGAGGCTTTCTCTCTGCAGGAATTGCTAAGCTGGTGGGATGTGAGCCTAAATTTGCAGGGGCCACCATGAGTGAAGACCTTGCCTCAGACTGGAGCCAATGTATGGGAAAGCAGAGCTGAGAGATAGTGAGGGAGACAAGAATCTTACTTATTATTTACTTTGAGCACCTGGATCCAGTTCCTCCTGAAGCAATATATTCTGAAAGGTTCAGTTTCACAAACCAATCTTCTTTCTCACTTAAGCTACTTTGTGTTGCGTTTCTGCCACTTGTATTGCATGTTCCCTCTCCTGCTGTGATCCACTTTCACAATTGATTTCCAATATCAAAGATCACAGACTAGATTTAAAAAAATATGATAAAAATCTAATAGTATCATATAGTAGGAAGAAGCTTGTGGAGACAGTATTTCATATAGAAAGAACAGTGTGAAACAGAGTAAATTCTTGGTTAATATTTACTGAGTACCTACTCAGTATGTCCCAGGCATTGCTCCAGGCATTAGAGATACAGGAGTGAATAAAGCCAACAGAAAGTTCTGCATTCGTGGAGCTTATACTGAATGGAATAAAATTAAAATCACAACTAAAATCTAATCAAATACTTACATGTGCCAGGCACTTTTCAACAATTGGCTCATCTAAACCTATGTTGTAGGTATTATTATCCATGTTAATTTTATAAAAAGAGGACACTGAGACCCAGAGAGGTTAAGTCTTTGTGCCCAATGTTAGAGTTAGTAAGTGGCAGCTCTGGGATTTGAACCTGGATATCTGCTTTTCTTATCCACTATACTATACTGCCTTGTAGTGCAGTTAGCATTTACCAAGTCTTCTCTATCTACAGACACTATTCTAACAGCTTTACATGCATAAACTTATATAATCCTTAAAACAATCCATTTAACAGATTAGGAAACTGAGATTAAACAACAGCACAACTGTAATTTGAACTAAAACATATGACTCAAGAATGCATACTCTTTCCCTCCCAATGTTATTGAGATGTAATTGACAAATAAATTATAAGTTATTTAAAGTGTATAATATGATGGTCTGCCATATGTTTACATTGCAAAAGGATCCCCCAGTCGAGTCAGTTAACACATCCATCATGTCGTGTGCCATTTATTTATTTATTTAGAACATTGAAGTTCTACTGTCTTACCAAATTTTGATTATATAATACAATATAATCAACTATAGTCACAAGAGTACACACTCTTAACCACTAGTCATACCACCTATAATGAATGAACAAAGGAACAAAAGGGCCAGAAAACAGAAACCAGGCCCAGAAATGAAGAGGCAGGAAGAGGCCTAGCCCTGAGCCCCCAAACCCTTGCCTCCAGCCCCATCCGAATGGCTTCCAGGTTCTTGATAAAGTGATGACCCCCCTACATTCATTGAGTGCAAATTGCCCTGCCACTCACTCCCAGTCCAGTATCTTGCCAGGATGGGTACAGTGAGTAGCACAAATCAGAAGAACACAGGAAATAGAAACACAGTTAAGAGGGAAGAGGAGAAGAGAAGGGAAAAATTAGAGTATGGAACCCAGGAAGTCTCCAGCCCCCAGGGCCTCCAAGCATTCCCCTACCAGGAATCTCATGGCCATTCCCCCCCACCCCCAATTCCAGAATTGTTCACCTGTCCAGGAGTAGAAATATGCATTCCAAGCTTTCTCAGTAAATACCAGGAAGTGCTCAGGAGCAAAGAAATAGAGGAAGGCAGGGACCTTGCTGCCAGAGCAGGACCTGGGGTAGAGGTCAGCTCCCCATCCACCTCCTTGGCCCCCATCCTGTCTCATACTCATTCACCTCTGCAGGTGGCAGATCTTGTGGGTAGACTGGCTCCACTCACCAAGACCCCTCTCTCAGAGCTGGTTGGCCAAGACCTCAATGCCCTCACTGCTGTCTTTGCTGGCCTGAACCGCAGAATGCAACTGTCAACCTGGTCCTGGAGGAGGAGAGCAGAGGAGGTCCAGCAACCCGATTAGAAGCAGAAAACTTATATTGACTCCCCTTCACTTCCTTTTCACTCACAGGGGAAGCAGGTAGCCCTAACACAGGCTGGACTGCAATAAGAGGTGTTGAAAGGCCTGTGAGGAGTTGGGAAACCTCCTGTGAGAGAGAGTCTCTGATCAGGCATGGCTTGGGGACTTCACCTCCAGCTTAGCCTCAAAACATCTGTATGGCTCTCCTGGTAAGTCATGTTCCTTTCAAGCCTCAGTTCTGGTATCTGTAAAATGGGGATGATGACTCTATTTGCTTGATGAGGTTATTGGGAGGGTAAAATCTGTTGGATGACCGGATAGGAGAAAGTATAAAATGGAAAGGCAACACTATGTAAGTCAGATTATTATTCAGAATCAGTGGAAATCTGATCAGTAGAGACAGGGGAGACATGTCCCCAGCAAAAAGGATGTGCGAAGCAAGAATATTTCTGACACATTCATACATGTATTTTTATTGTGCACGTACTTAGTAGTGCCAGGTACTGACCCTGAGGAAGAGGAACCAAAAGTCACTTAGACTAAGGTGCAGGTAGATGAGGTCCTGGAATACCACATACAAGAATAGGAACTGTGTCAAATGGGCAGTAGGGACCCATGCTAGGAAGTGGTGACAGAGAGGCCTTCCCACAAGACAACTGCAGGAGACCCCTGGGAGATGGTGCATCTGCCTCAGGGAGCAGCTGCTGAACCAGGGGGAAGGGTGGTATTGGGGCTGTGCAAAACAGAGGACACTTAGGCCTTCCTGCCCAGCCCCCGCAGCCCACTCCAACCTGCTCTCTGCCTCTGGTCACTCAGCCTTCAGCTCTTCTCGTTGCCTTGGGTTTCTCAGCTGCCTGTGGTCGCCTCTCCTAACCCTAGTTGATAAATTAATAAGTAACATATATAGTTTGTCAGATGGTACTATGTGCTATTAAGAAAATAAACAGGAATATCATCATGAATCACTCCCCAACTTTCTTCTGGCCTTTGCCTAAATGCTACCTTCTCAGTGAGGCTTCCCTTAACCAAAGCATTTTACTTTCTATTTTATTATAAATTTTTTCATCCTCACCTGAGGATGCTTATTGATTTTAGAGAGAGGAAGAGGGAGAGGGAGAGAGAGAGTGAAAGAGAGAGGGAGAGAGAAGCATCGATGTGAGACAAAAACATTGATCAGTTGCCTCCTGTACACACTCTGAGCCGGGATTGAACCCAAAACCTAGGATGTGCCTTGACCAGGAATCAACCTGCAACATTTTGGTGTACGGGATGATGCTCCTTCCAACTGAGCCACCAAGCCAGGAATGAGCAAGGCATTTTAAATTGCACAAAGCTGTGCTGACATTCTTATTTCTTTGTTCACTTGTATTTATTTGTCTGCCTCGCTAAAATGTAAGTTCACGAGGAAAGAACTAGTTTACTACTGTACCCATAGCTTTTGGAATAGTCCCTGGCTCAGGTATTTGCTGAATGAATAAATGATTATTTCCTCTAACATTTAAAAATAAAGGAAGACAAAACTCTCTAAACCTCTTCTTTAGAAAAAGGAGACAGGACAAGTTCTCACAGAGCTGACATGTGCATTCTCTAACTTACATGTTTTGCAAAAGTTGGAAGGAGGGTGTGTTCAGTCAGAAGAGCTTATCTTCTGATTCCACAACATTAACTGTTTTTGTAATCATAGAGCAAAGAAAATCCTGTTTTACAAAGAAAGGAAGTGCTTGCTTCTGGTGGGCAGCTTACCTGGGTTCTTATTCTAGCTGCTGGGAGAGGTCTCCTTTGTCAAAGTTGGCTGCTTGCACAAGGATTGGGGGACTGGGTTTTTTTGCTTCTTTGCTTACTCCCCTCTGGTACTCCCTGAAGGCCACAGAGCTCTCTAGAAGGCTTGAGCATGGGTGTCAGCACACCAGGTCTACTCCTGGCTCACCCTGGGACAATGATGAGCCTAGGACATAGGTCTTTTCTCTCCTGCAGGGCTTTGGTAAAAATTTTGTGTGATAATAACAAGGTCAGGTCACTGGTCAAAGGTCATTACAGTAAAAGAGCTGGGACTTGACCCCACAGAGTCAGGGTCCAAACCCTGTGCTGTTAGTTGCTACTCTGCTGCCTCCTTAAGTTCTTTTTCTGGCTCAGGTACCCTGCTAAGTGCTTGAAAAACATAATTTCCTTTTGTTCTCAAAACCATGCCAGGAGGTAGGTGTGCTCTTCTTCTGTTTACAGCTGTGGGAATCAAGAAGCAGGGTAAACAATAACTTGTCCCAGGTCACAGCCAAGTTTGCAAACAGAATCTGGACATAGATCTGAGGGACTCCGATGCTATTTCATTCACTCTTGCTTCATAACACACCATCCCCAAGTGCAGTTCTGTGAAACAACAATTTAGTTATGCTCCCAAGATTTCCGTGCATCAGAAATAAGCTTATCTCTGCTTCACAGTGTTTTAGGTCTCATCTGGGAAGAGGCAGTTGCTGGAGGTGACGTGACAGCTGGGACTAGAACCACTGCAGGATCCTTTTGCTCACATGTCTGAAGGTTGAGGATGGGTTTCAGCTGTGACACCAGCTGAGCTGAAGGCTGGAAAGCTAACAACATCTATCCTTTTCATGTTGTCATTCCATATGTGTGATCTTGGATGTCTGCACAGCAGGGTGGCTGAGTTCCAGGAGCCCCAGGGAGAAAGGTGGAGGTCACTGCATTTTCTGATAGCACCACTTCTGCCATACTTTATCAGTCAAGGCAGCTGTAAAGGTCCTTGTGTGTTCCAAAGGAAGGGAAACAGTCCCGTGCCCCCATTTGGTGAGAAGGTGTCAAGGCCTAAGAGGAAGGAGCGCATGTGGGATGGGAATTCTTGCTGTGACCATATTTGGTAAATATAATGTGAGATGAAAGCCTAGCATTAGTGGTTCTAAACTTCATTGCATGTTAGAGTAATTTTTCAGAGTCTCAATGCCCAGGGTATATATACCCCAGACCAATGAAATCAGCATCTCTGGGCATGGAAGCTAGGCATCAGTATTTTCTTTTCTTTTTTCTGTTTTTTTTTTTAAATTGGTTTTATTTACTTTATTTTTTCCATCACCATTTATTCCCCTATACCCTCTTCCACCTTCACACCCCCCCCCCCGCAATCATCATACTCTTGCTCATATTCATGAGTTCTTTCTCTTTTTTCCTCTTTTTTTGTTCAATCCCTCCACCCCCAGGCCCCTGCCTCAGTATTTTCTTTAATTTCTGCGTGATTACAATGAGGCTTTCTCCCATGCTTGCAAAGCACCTGGCAGAGTGTCTGGCTCGTGAACAACCGGTGGTTTTTCAAGTGTAAACATATATGACTCTTTATACACAAGGTCATTGTAGGTAGTGCACAGGTGGACTTAAAAGTTATAGTTAGGCAGGTTAAGATGGAGACATAGGTAAACACACTTTGCTTCCTTGCACAACTACAGAAAAAATTACAACTAGAATGCAAAACAAATATCACCCAGAACTGTCAGAAAATTGAGCTGAATGGAAATCCAACAACTAAGGATTTAAAGAAGCCACATTCATCGAGATGGGTAAGAGGGGTGGAGATGAGGAGAGAGGTAGAGAGACACAAAGAGGTGCGGGGCCTCAGGAGTTGCTGGCATGGAGCTGTGGTAGTGGTGCCCAGAGAGGCGGTGGAATGGGTGGTCCCACATTCACAGGTGGTAGATAAAAATTGGGAGGGGTACCTGGGAATGAGGGATCCCAGCCCCAAACCACACCACCCAACATGCCAGGGTTCCAGCGCCAGGAAGATAAATCCCCATAACTTCTAGCTGTAAAAGCCAGTGGGTGTTGGGGCAGCAGAAGAAACTGCCAGGTTATCAGGAGACTCCTCTTAAAGGGCTTGTAAGGACTTAGGACTTAAACAAACCAACTCCCTCTGGGATGCAGCACCAGGGCAACAGCTGGAAGGGTACAAGTGGCATAAGGGGAGAAAGTGAAGAGACTGGAAACAGGGCAAGTTCTGGGAGACAGCTTCCTCCCAGGAAAACCTCCAGAAGCCAGGCAGTGGCATTGTCTCCTCTCTGAGCCCTCCCCTAAGTAGAGCCACAAAGCAGTGAAATGGACTGCCCTGCCCTGGAGATCACCTAGGGCTCTGACCCACACAATTTACAGGTGCCTTTTCTACAATAGGCCATGCTACTAAGACAAAGAGTCAAAGCAGCTCTACCTAATGCACAGGAACAAACACAGGGTGGCTGCCAAATTGAGCAGACAAAGAAGTATGACTGAATTGAAAAGAACAGAAAAAACTGCAGAAACAGAATTAAACAAAATGGAAATAACCAACCCACCATGCAGAGTTCAAAACACTGGTTATCAGGATGCTCAGAGAACTCACTGAGTACAGCAATAGCATAAAAAAGACCCAGCAGTAATGAAGTTTACATTAAATGAAATTAAAAAAAAAATCTACAGAGAACCAATAGTGGAGGGGATGAAACTGAGTACCAAATCAATGGTTTGGAATAGAAGGAAGAAGAAAAGCATTTAATCAGAACAGCAAGAAGAAAAAAGAATTTTTTTTAAAAAATGAGGATAGAATAAGAAACCTCTGGGACATCTCAAAACATACCAACATCCAAATTATAGGGATGCCAGAAGGAGAAGAGGAAGAGCAAGAAATTGAAAACGTATTTAAAAAATAATGAAAGAAAACTTCCCTATTTCGGCAAAGGAAATAGATACACAAGTCCAGCAAGCACAGAGTGTCCCAAACAAGTTGGACTCAAAGAGGCCCACACCAAGTCACATCATAATTAAAATGCCAGAGATTAAAGATAAAGAAAGCAGCAAGAGAAAAGCAGACAATTACCTACAAAGAAGTTCCCATAAGACTGTCAGCTGATTTCTCAAAAGAAACTTTGTAGGCTAGAAGCGACTGGCAAGAAGTATTCAAAGTGATGAAAAGCAAGGACCTACAACCTATACTAATCTATCCAGCAAAGCTATCATTTAGAATTGAAGGGCAAACAAAGAGCTTCCCAGACAAGGTAAAGCTAAAGGAGCTCATCATTACCAAGGCTTTATTATATGAAATGTTAAAGGAACTTATTAAGAAAAAGAAGGTCAAAACTATGAACATTCAAATGGCAACAAATTCACAACTATCAACAACTGAATCTAAAGAAACAAACCAAGCAAACAACCAGAATAGGAACAGAATCATAGATGTGGAGATCACTTGAAGGGTTATCAGTTGGTGGGGGGGGGGGAGGAAGGAGAGAATGGAGGAAAAGGTGCAGGGATTAAGATGCATAATTGGTAGGCACAAATTAGACAGGGGGATGTTAAGAATGGTACAGGAAATGTGAAGCCAAAGAATTTACATGCACGATAAATGGACATGAACTAAGTGGGGGGATTGCTGGAGGTAATGGGGTACCAGGCAGAGGGTGGCAAAGGGGAAAATTGGAACAACTGTAATACCATAATCAATAAAATATACTTTTTAAAAAGTTCTAGTGAGGCATTTCTTTTTACAGTTATCTTCTAACTGTGACAAGTGTTGGTTTCCATTTTTGTTGGTAATGTAATTTCCTCTTAAAATACATTTGAGTACAAAAGGTAAGGAGGTGGAGGTAATTTTTAGAATTATAAATAAATAATGGTATAGCTTGAATGACAGGGCAGAAACCACAAAAGTGTTGTGTGAAAGATGAAGCTGGGAAAACCCTGTGGCAGATCATTAGTATTGGTAGCTGTGACTATTACTATGAATAATATTATCTATAAGGATTGCTAGCTGAAAATCAACTTTGTGTGAATCTGATATTAAAAAATAGACATCTGAGATCTGCCTTTGAGAAAGGAGTGGGCAGAAGAGGACCAGGGTGTTTGTGAAGCAAATAAAGAGCCCTGTGGTAAGTTTCCCAGTTCTCTGCAAGGAGCTGGGAATCCTTTGAATGAAGCGTGGCAACCTGAGGGGAAAATTTCCGGAAGCCCCTGAGGGGGAAGAAAAGCCAGTCATCTTTCTCATTCTCAGGAGGAACCCAAGAAATTGGGGAAACAGATATTACATGTAACCAGGAAATGAAAAAGAAAGTGTATAGACGAGGGAGGGGAACAGAAGAGGGAGGATCTGGATGGGTGGAGTCAGGAGCAGGTTCCTGTCCTGCTGAGACCCTAGACCTCATGTGAGTTTAAACCAGTCCCTGACCCCTGAGTGATACTCTAACCCTGGGACCCTTTCAGACCAAACATTCTCTAATTCCAAGACCTCTCTGATTCCTGGAACACCCATTTAATGGCATTCCAGGCTTAGGCTGTGCCAAGGAAGGGTGAGGCCAGGAAAGGCCAATTAGAGGCCAGGGGTGGAGGTTAGTATGTGAGCACTTCCGGCAAGCATCAAGGACCCAGTATCCAGGGTGTGTCCACGGTCAGCAGGGACAAAGCACTTCCCAGCTTGTTTTCTCCTTTGAAGCAGACAGAGAAGAGGATAGTCTCACCATTTGACAGGTAAGGAAACTGAGGCTCAGAAGGAGTCATTGACCAGAAATTAACTAGCTTCAAGTATTCCTCATTGTCAGTATTCATGGTTCTTTTCAGGCATGGAGTATAAAGGGAAAAGCCCAGGAGTAAAAAATCAGAGAGACCTGAGTTCAAAATTCCAGCTTCTGCAGGTTTTAGCTGTGTGACTTTGGGCAAGTTGCTTGACTTCTCTGAACTTCAGTTTCCTGGTCTATAAAATGGGATCAATAATAGTACACCTATTGAGTTATTATAAGGATTAAATGAAACCATGTCTATAAAACAGCTATCACTGAGTAATAGCCCATTGTATGGAAGCTGTTGCTATGATTTTTGAAGCTGACAGACCAGACAGATCTGTGCTGGGCTGAGAGCTTGAATGCCCCATGCCATTTGCCTCCGGAGTTCAACAGCTGACAAGTAGCCTAAGGTCTGGTTCCAATCATACCAGGCTCCCCTTTGTCCCTCTGGGCAGTGCATGCCTTCAACCAGGCCCTGGTAGTACAGTAGGAGTCCAATAAACATTAATTTAATGAATAAATAATTTGTGGAAAGTGGGGTTCAAGGGGAAATCTGAAGGAGCTATATGCCAAATGACTGTGAGGCTCTGGGCACAGGCTTGAGTGCATGCAATCCAGAGAAGACAAGTGGCTGGGGTGGAAGTGAGGAGACAGGTGGTGGTGGAGGGCAAGTCTGGGAAGGCTGAAGAGAAGGAGGGGTTTGAGCTGAGCTTTTTGGGATGGATGGAATTAAAGGCATCTCAGACAGAAAGGACCAGAAAAACAGACACTTGTTCAGGGGCAGGTGGGAGAGTCAGGTTTCAATTGCTCTGAGAAGGAATCAGGTAACTCTCCAAGGCAGCAAGTTCCCTGCCTAGTGATATTCAAGAAAACGGGTGACTCCAGTAGGAGCAGCTTTGGCTGGGCTGGGAGCCTTTTAATGTGCTCAGTCAGAGACCCTAGGACTGTTCTTAGGCTGGACTCAGTGGGGGCAATGGAAAGAGATTCCAGAGGTTCAAGGTGGCCTTAGCTGGCTGTGCATCTGTTACTACTCCAGCAGAAGCCTTGTTCCTCTATGTCCTTGGTCCCTCAGAACCATCGCTTCCCAAGCTCTGTAGCCTACAGCTCACATGGGAGGGGCAGGAGGAGAGGAAAAGGCTCCACTCAGGGCTAGACCTAGGGTTTGCTCCCCCAGCATGTGCTGAGTTTCTTTGTGGAAAATGTTTCTTGCTAGTTTTATCCAGTATTCATTGACTCTCTCCTGCTTCTTTTAACCCTGCCTTTGCCAAGTTTGGCTAACACTTGGCTAAGTAGCTAAATATTAGATTTCCCAAACCTTTCTTGTAGTTGGGTGTGGCCATGTAACTAAATTCTGAGCAGATGCGATATGTTCTACTTTTAGGTTATAGCCTTAAGAATGAATTGGTGTGGCCTCCCCTGGTCCCATCCCTGCTGTCTTTCTATCTGCTGGCACCGGAGTAGCTAGCTTGGGCCTCAAGGTGGAAACCATGTTTGGAGGGTGGCAGGATCATGAGCAAAAGGAGATGGAATCCTTGACACAGTGGAGTTGTCATTTTAGTCAAGGAGTACTTGCCCTCGGAGTTGTTCTGTGACAGAGAGATAACTTTCTATCCCAAAGTTTTAATTCAGTAATATAGCCGCTTAGCTCCAATCACTGTTCTTATTTGCTCCACATTCCTCTAAAACCCTGGTTCTGAGACTGATAATACCAGGTAAGAATTGTCCTACCCCAGCTAACCTCCCAGAACCCTGTCCTGGCAGCCCTCTGAGCAAAGGATCCCGTATCACTTGAGGACCATAAGAATTCTTGAATTTGGGGCCAAGATGGAGGCATAGGTAGACACACTGTGCCTCCTCACACAACCAAAATTAAGGACAACAAAGATTTAGAAACAAGAAAACAACCAGAACTGATGGAAAATTGAACTGTACGGAAGTCCAACAACCATTCATCCAGACCAGTAAGAGGGGTGGAGTCGTGGCAGGAAAAAGTGGAGGTTGGCAGATGCAGGTGTGCAGGCAGCAGCAGCTAGCAGACCCCAGGCACACAGGCAGCGGCTAGCAGACTCCGAGCACAGGGTGGCAATGGTGCAGACCCAGTGAGGCCATGCAAGGCAGCTTGCTGACCAGGTGGTCCCACATTCGCATGCAGATAATCCAGGTGAAGGGGAAGCGGCAGAAGGGACTGGAATCTGAGAGAGAGTAGAGCAAGCGCCATTGTTCCCTCTCAGACCCCGCCCCTACATACAGCATCACTACCAAGCTACTGGGTTGCCCCGCCCTAAGGAACACCTAAGGCTCCGCCCCTCACTACAGAACAGCCGCAACCAGACCCCCCCCCAAAAAAAACCCCAAAATGGCTCAAATGGGAGAACAAATCAAAGCCCCAGAGCCAATTCATCTAAGCAACCAAGAGATAGCCAACCTATCAGATGAACAGTTCAAAACACTGGTAATCAGGATGCTCACAGATTTGGTTGACTTTGGTGGCAAATTAGATGAACAAATGAAGGCTACAATAAGTGAAATGAAGGAAAACTCACAGGGAACCAAAAGTGAAGGGAGGAAAACTGGGACTCAAATCAATGGAGTGGACCAGAAGGAAGAAACAAACATCCGATCAGAAAAGAATGAAGAAATAAGAATTTTAAAAAATGAGGAGAGGCTTAGGAACCTCCAGGACATCTTTAAACATTCCAACATCTGAATTATAGGGGTACCAGAAGGGGAAGAAGAACAACAACAAGTGGAAAACTTATTTGAACAAATAACGCAGGAGAACTTCCCCAATCTGGCAAAGGAAATAGACTTCCAGGAAGTCCAGGAAGCTCAGGGGGTCCCAAAGAAGTTGGACCCAAGGAGGAACCCACCAAGGCACATCATAATTACATTAGCCAAGATTAAAATGGAGAGAATTCTAGAAGCAGCAAGAAAAAAGGAGACAGTCACCTACAAAGGAGTTCCCATCAGACTGTCAGCTGACTTCTCAAAAGAGACCTTCCAGTCAAGAAGGGGCTGGAAAGAAGTATTCCAAGTCATGAAAGGCAAGGACCTACATCCAAGATTGCTCTATCCAGCAAAGCTGTCATTTAGAATGGAAGGGCAGATAAAGTGCTTCTTAGATAAGGTCAAGTTAAAGGAGTTCATCACCACCAAGCCCTTATTATATGAAATGTTAAAGGGACTTACCTAAGAAAAATAAGATAAAAAAATATGACAGTAAAAAGAGAGCAAACTCACAGATATTAACAACCACACCTAAAAGAAAAGAAACTAAGCAAACAAGTAGAACAGGAACAGAAACACAGAAATGGAGATCACATGGAGGGTTAGCAACAAGGGGGTGGGAGGAGGAGAGAGGAGGGAAAAGGTACAGAGAATAAGTAGCATAGACGGTAGATAGAAAATAGACAGGGGGAGGGCAAGAATAGTGTGGGAAATGTAGAAGCTAAAGAATTTATGACACATGGACATGAACTAAAGGGGGGGAATGTGGGTGGGAGGTGGTGTGCAGGGTGGAGGGGAATAATGGGGGAGAAATGGGACAATGGTAGCATAATCAATAAAGTATATTAAAAAAAAGAATCCTTGAATTTGTGTGCTGAGGAACTTGGGGTAAGTCCCTGAATGTGTTAAGTCTCAGTTTGCTTCATTTTGCAGATGGCAGAAAATAATATTTTCTAAAAAAGGTGGTTTTGCCCTAGCTGGCATGGCTTAGTGGGTTGGGCATCGTACCGCAAAGTAAAAAGTTGCTAGTAGGATTCCCTGTCAGGGCAAAGGCTTGGGTTGCAGGCCTACTTCCCAGTTGGGGGTGTGCAAGAGGCAACTGATTGATGTTTCTTTTGCACACCAACGTTTCTCTCCCTTTCTTCCTCCCTCCCCCTCCCTCTAAATAAATGAATAAAATCTTTACACAATGGAATTCTATGTAGCAGAAAGAAAGAAGGAAAGAAGGAGCTCCTACCCTTTGCAACAGCATGGATGGAACTGGAGAGCATTATGCTAAGTGAAATAAGCCAGGCAGTGAAGGACAAATACCATATGATCTCACCTTTAATGGGAACCTAATCAAAAAAACAAACAAACAAGCACAATATAACCAAAGACACTGGAATTGAGAAGGGGTTGATAGTCACCAGAGGGGAGAGGGGAGGGAATTTCAGGGGGAAAGGGGAAGGGTTTGGAGCAACAAGTATAAAGGTCACATGGACAAAAACTAGCGGAGGTGGAAATGGGAGGGCTGGGGTGGTGGGCTGGAATGGGAGTAAAAGACAGAAAACTGTACAAGAACTACAATTAAAATATATTTAAAAAATCTTTTTTTAAACAAATTGTTTTATCCGAATACAAAATAATCAACAAGATTGTTATTCCCAGGATGAAAAGGAGCTGGGGAGGGGGCTTGTTTCATGAGCAGCATTAAAAAGGAGCAGAGGAATGCCCCTGCACCCCAGAAGAGACCACAAATAATGTATGCACCAAAACACATGTGTACCCAAAGCAAACCAAAACACACACTCACCTCTACAGGCCCCTACAAAGTCCAAAACATCCCCTCCCTGATACATAACCAAACACAAACACTAACAAAAGATGCTCATTTGCTCCAGCACATGCAGACACATGCAGAACCAGACATAAACAAAACTACAGAGAAGACAAAAATGCACACAGCTGCTGCTGCTTTACTTTATTGTCACTGCCACCCCAGGGAGCTCTGGTTTCTTCAGCATCTTTCTTTTTGGGGTACCTTCATGACTTTGCCTCTCCATTCCCTGCCTCTTGCTCCCTATTTTGCCCTTTTTCTGGAGCTGGGGGTGCTTCCTTGGTGGCCTCTCAGAGCCTCAGTCGGTGGGGTAAGTCCTTGGGATGCGATGGGAGGCAGGTAGGCCTGGATTCTGCTCCAGGTGCTGATTCCTCCGTGGTCCTGCCACCAGGTGTGCATGCTCTGGCCTCATCTGGGGAAGGAAAGCAGTTTGTGAAAGGGCTGGAGGCCTGGGTAATCCTGCCTTTCCTACTCACTTGTTCTGTGACTCCATAGAAAGATCCTAACTTTTCTGGGCCTCAGTTTTCCCCTCTAGTAGGAAAGGATCTATATTTTCCCCTTGGCTCTGGTCACTAGGAAACTCAGAGTCAAACATTATGTCTCATTTCATTCCATGTTGAGACACCAGTTCTCTGATGCCTCCTCCCCACCCAACCACATGCATCTAATCATGTCCTTTCAAGGCAGAGGGACCTCCACTGGCTCTCTGGGCCCCTGACTCCTTACCTCCAGCTCTGTCTCAGAGCTGTACCCCTCACTTTTTCCACTCCATATTCTGGAGCTTGATCACCAGCTCCAGAATACGGAGCGGCCACCAGGACTGGGGTGGTTGGTGTTGGCAGCAGCTTCTCTCTTGGTGCGACCTTTCTGGCCTCCCACTCCTGGGAACTGAGGCAATGACCCAAGTTAGGTGGCTGGAGGCATGATGAGAAGCCTCAAAGGAGAGGCAGGGTTGGGAGTTTGGGTAGAGGTGGAAAGAGCTCAGGTTGGAGTAGGGAGGCTGGGGGCTGTCACCACATAGCTTTGGGGCAGCCATAGTCTCTAGTTCCCCATCTGAGGAAGGAGGGTCCCCCAGATGATCTGTTGTTGCTCCAATATTCTAGACATGTGTGAGTCCCTAGGGCTGAGTGGGACAGTGCTCAGTGGATGAAGGGTCAAGAGGACAGGATGGGAAGGGTGAGGGTGGGGAGAAATCCAAAGAGGGGGTACTAGTTTCCAGGTGGGAATAGGGGTCAGAAGTGGGAGGACCAGGAAGGTGCCAGGGCCTGGCCTTACCCAAGTAAGAATGAGCCAGGCTGTAGAGGTTGTACCCATCTAGGTTGGGGTCTTTGTCCTGTGGGCCTGAGGGCTGCTGGGACCAGCTGGCTGCTCTGGGGAAGGTAGCCATCATGTCTGGCGCCCTCCCCTCCCCTCCCCTCCCCTCCTTCTAAATCTTTGTGTCT
>PVKU01011958.1:0-39177 GCA_004027475.1 Anoura caudifer
AATTATAGGGGTACCAGAAGGGGAAGAAGAAGAGCAACAAGTGGAAAAGTTATTTGAACAAATAATAAAGGAGAACTTCCCCAATCTGGCAAAGGAAATAGACTTCCAGGATGTCCAGGAAGCTCAGAGAGTCCCAAAGAAGTTGGACCCGAGGAGGAGCACACCAAGGCACATCATCATTACATTACCTAAGATTAAAATGAAGCAGAGAATTCTAGAAGCAGCAAGGGATAAGAGGACAGTCACCTACAAAGAAGTTCCTATCAGACTGTCAGCTGATTTCTCAAGAGACCTTACAGGCAAGTAGGGGCTGGAAAGAAGTATTCCAAGTCATGAAAGTCAAGGACCTCCATCCAAGATTGCTTTATCCATGAAAGCTTTCATTTAGAATGGAAGGGAAGATAAAGTGCTTCTCAGATAAGGTCAAGTTCAAGGAGTTCATCATCACCAAGCCCTTATTATATGAAATGTTAAAGAGACTTATCTAAGAAAAAGAAGATAAAAAATGGGACAGTAAAAAGACAGCAAACTGACAGATATTATCAACCACACCTAAAACAAAAGCAAACCTAGGAAACAACTACAACAGGAACAGAAACACAGAAATGGAGATCACAAGGAGGGTTAGCAACAGGGGAGTGGGAGGAGGAGAAAGGGGTAAAACGTACAGAGAATAAGTAGCATAGATGGTGGGTAGAAAATAGACAGGGGGAGGGCAAGAATAGTGTGGGAAATGCAGAAGCTAAAGAACTTATGGCACATAGACAACAACTAAAGGGGGGAATGTGGGTGGGAGGGGGTGTGCAGGGTGGAGGGGAATGATGGGGGAAAAATGGGACCACTGTAATAGCATAATCAATAAAATATATTTTAAAAAGTTAAAAAATATGGATAATGCCATTTACCTTGCATGATTGATATGTGAGAATATCTGCTAATACTCTATTAAATATCAATATATTGTGATATTGTGATGTAAAATAAGAAATATATATTTTTGGGTTTTTCTGTCCTATTTCTGACACAGAGCTCCTTAAATCCTTGGAATTTCTGAAGTGATAAGAGTGAATAAGGTATCTTTTGTTAGGTTAAAATGAAGCAACATTTGCAAAGCAACTAAGGATGGGAGCTGGCTGACAGCAGGAGCCAACCAGGTGGTTAGAGGATGGGAACTTTCAATCCTACTCAGATTTCAAGCCAGGGAGAGGAGCTTGAGGTTGAATCAATCACCAATGGCCAATAGCTTAATCAATAACAACTATGTAATGAAGCCTTCATAAAAATTGAAAAGGACAGCTTGCTGGTCCTTTTTCATACAGCTTCTATATTGGGGAATTAGAATGCTTACATGTGCCACTGTGTCAGGCGGCAAGCTTGAAGATGATAGAAGCTCCCTTGTTCCGGACCTCACCCTGTATATCTTTTCATTGGGTTGTTGATTTGAATCCTTTAACATTCTTTGTAATAAACTGGCAATCTAGTGGTAAATGACTTTTTTGACTTCTGTGTGCTCTTCTTGCAAATTGACCTACTGCAGAGGAGTGATAGGAACCTCTGATTTATATAGCTAGTCAATCAGAAATACAGGTAACAACCTGGGCTTGTGACTGGCATCTGAAGTAGAGGGCAGTCTTGTGAGACAGTCCTCCACTGGTGGAAGTGATTCTATGTCTGGTTAAACAATGCCAGAATAGAGTTGAATTCTTGGACACCCAGCTGGCTTCTGAGAATTCTTGTTGGTGTCTAGAAGCCACACACTAGAATTGGAGCTGAGATCCCCTTTTCAAATATATATTGAAGTATTTAGAGTCGTCAAAGTCATGCATTTATCCTCAGAATAAAAAACGTCCAACATGCAGCCTGAAGAAATAAAAACATTTAAATGTAAAAGTGATGGAGGAACTCAACAGTTAAAAATGTTTAGCTTTAGACTCCTGGTCAAGATGGAGGCATAGGCAGACATGCTTCGCCTCATCAGGCACCACAAAAAGAATGACAACCAGATCTCAAAGTAAGTAACACCCAAAACCATCAGAAAATCAAGCTATATGGAAGTCCAGCAACCAAGGATTTAAAGAAGTCACACTCATCCAGAGGGTAAGAGGGGTGGAGTCATGGAAATGAGACGGAGAGGAAGTGTGGCGCAGAAAGGCTGCGGCAGTGGAATGGATGGCACCACATTCACATGTGTTAGGTAAACATCAGGAGGAATACCTAAAGAGTACGCAATCCTAGCCCTAGGCCAGACTGCCCAGCCCAGGGTTCCAGCACTGGGAAGATAAACCTCCATTACTTCTGGCTGTAAAAACCAATGGGAGTTGGGTGGCAGAAGAAACCGCCAGATTTTAGCTGCTTAAAGAGCCTGCAGAGGCTTAGAATGTACACCAGCATCACAGCAGCAAGAAGGGCACCAATCGCATAGGGGAAGTGGGTGAGGTGACTGGAAGCAGAGTGAGGGATGAGGAGGCCTTCAGAAGCCAGGCAATAGTGATGCACGGTGCAGCCAGGAGGAGGGCCCCAAAAATAGGGATTTGGAATGGGCCCAGAACTCAGGGTGTCCAGGGAATATTAGAGGGACATATAAGATGTCCTCAACCCTTACCCAACAGGTATGAGTTGGGGGAAGGAACACATGGAGCAGGGACAAGCAGAGCTGCTAATCCATGGCATGGTCATTTAACGTATCTATAGCCTTTGGCTGGTGGCTTAGATGTGTTAAATAGCTGTGGCCATGCTTTGAGGCAGGGGGATGGAAAGGACTCCCCCCAAGATGTGACTGGGGGAGGAACCTCAAGTCACAGCACCTGCGTGGGGAGATTGGAGAAGATTGGCTCCAGAAAATGGGGACACACCTGCCCAGACTCGTGATGGCATCCCCAAAAAACTTGGAATATAGGGGAATGCTGGCAGGTGTAACTGATTGTAGGAGGAGTCGGAAATGGAGGTACAGAAGAGATTTGGCACCAGGATTTAAACTGAGACGCGGTATCCATTGGGACAATCCACGCGCTTTCATGAGAGTTAGGACCCTCACAGCCCTGTGAAGGAAAATCACCATGTGGCTTTAGCAGAGAATTGCCACTTGACTTTGCCTGAGTGGAGACCCTCTTGCAGCTTTGCCAGAGGGAGGAGATTCCATGTGGTTTCACCAGAGTGCAGACCCCTGCAGCTTTGGTGAAGAAGGAGAGCCACGTGGTTTTGCCAGAGTGGGGACCCCTTCCCCACAGCTTTGGTAAAAGAAGGACCATGCGGCTTTGGGGTGCTCCCTTTGGCTGTGTGGCCTGGGAACAAGAGAGACTTTGCCTGGAAGAAGGGTGAAAGAACTCTTGCCAGTAGGCCATGAGAAGGTACCACATGGCTTTGGATTAATTAGAGATCCTGCCTGGACGATGACATAGCTGACGGTGTCAAGAGCCTGGATCCCAGATGTGTGCTTCTCTTCCTTGCAATTATGGTACCCTGAATTAGGGCAGAGGGAGATAGGAAGCACTGTGGGCGTCTGTGGGTATCCTAAAGGACTTTGATATTCTAATGAAGATGTTAAGTCACTACTTTAACTCTGTATAGCATTAAATAAACATTTCCTTTCCTTTTCACAAATCTCTGGCTTTGAGAGGCATCTTTCCATAAGGCGGTGGACAATAACGGACCTTCTGTTGCTCTGTAACAATAGCACCATTCCCATTTTGAGCACCCCCCCCCCCACCAACAACATAGAGTCACAAAGCAGTGAAGCAGGTTGCCTCATCCTAGCAATTACCTAAGACTCTGCCCCACACAATTCACAGGTACCTTTTTTACACAGGCCACACAACTAAGACAGAGAGTAAAATCACCTCTGCCTAATACACAGAAACAAACACAGGGAGGCCACCAAATTGAGGAGGCAAAGAAATATGACCCATATGAAAGAACAGAACAAAACCACAGAAAAAGAACTAAATGAAACAGAGACCACCAAGCTACCAGATGCAGAGTTCAAAACAGTAGTGATCAAGATGCTAACAGAACTCACTGAGTATGGCCACAAAATAAGGAAGAAATGAAGGATACAATAAGTGAAATAAAGAAAGATATACAAGGAATCTAAAGCGAAGGGATGGAAGCTGGGATTCAAATCAATGATTTAGAACAAAAGGAAGAAATAAACCAGAACAGAAAGGAGAAACAAGAATTCAAAAAAATGAGGAGAGGCTCAAGAACCTCTGGGACAACTTTAAACATTACAATATCTGAATCATAGGGGTACCAGAAGGAGAAGAGGAAGAGCAATAAATTAAAAACTTCTTTGAAAAAATAATGAAAGAAAACCTCTCTAATTTGCCAAAGGAAATAGAGACACTAGTCCAGGAAGCTCAGAGAGTCCCAAAAAAGTTGGATACAAAAGGACCACACCAAGATACATCACAATTAAAATGTCAAAGGTTAAAGATAAAGAGAATCTTAAAAGCAGCAAGAAAAAGCAGAGAGTTATCTACAAAGGAGTTCCCATCAGACTGTCAGCTGATTTCTCAAAAGAAACTTTGCAGGCAAGAAGGGACTGGCAAGAAGTATTCCAAGTCATGAAACACAAGGACCTACATCCAAAATTACTATATCCAGCAAAGCTATCATTTAGAATGGAAGGGCAGATAAACCTCTTTCCAGACAAGGTAAAGCTAAAGGAATTCATCATCACCAAGCCATTATTACATGACATGCTAAAGGGACTTATTTAAGAAAAAGAAGATAAAAAAAACTATGAATAGTAAAATGACAACAAACCACTATCAACAACTGAATCTAAAAAACAAAAACAAACTAAACAAATAACCAGAACAGGAACAGAATCATAGGCATGGAGATCATTTGGAGGGTTATCAGCTGGGAAGGGGAAGGGGGAGAATGGGGGAAAAGGTGCAGGGCTTAAGAAGCATAATTGGTAGCTAGAAAATAGGAGAATGTTAAGAATGGTACAGGAAATGGAGAAGCCAAAGAACTTAAATGCACAACCCACGAATATGAACTAAGGGTGGGGACTGCTGGAGGTAAGGGGTGTACCAGGTGGAGAGGAGTAAAGGGGAAAAATTAGGACAAATGTAATAGCATAATCAATAAAACACACTAAAAAAACTTTTGTTTTTAAGTTTTAGCTTATAGTTAATAGGCTTAGTGACTAATGAATGTAGAAAGTTGTTGTTCCAGGAACTGGAATGTGTGACCACACCGAACCTGACTTCAGGAGACCCAAAAGCAATTCAGGAGAACTGCAAGCATATGCTATCTGAGCCATTGTGTTCCAGGGAGGGAACATTCACCAACCAGGACCCAGATAAAGAATCACTGACATGCTAGGGTAATTGCCAGACTGCAACTTTTATCTAACTAACCTTTCCCCCTTAATTCCAAACCCCTTACCTACCCTTTATTTCTCCTTATAAAAAGGGCTGGTTTGAGATGTGATGTTAAGATGGTTTTTAGGGTACATAACCCACCGTCTTCTCAGATTGCCAGTATCTGAATAAAGTGTCTATAAAGATTCAATCCTTGTCTCTACTTATTGGTTCTCGTAGTGACAGGCAGCACAAACACCAACTTTTCTGGTTTCCAAACTACCAGTCCTAACCAATTTATTGAGCCTCCTGATTATATAGTTTATGTAGAAATTCTGAGTAATGTTTTGAGAGATTCATGAAACTTTGATTAGCAATTGTCCATCAAAAATTTTAATCATCCTGAAGCAAGAATATTAAATGCAAAATAATGATGTAACATTCTTGAAAAAAAAAAAGATTTTATTTCTTTATTTTTAGAGAGAGGAGACAGGAAGGAGAGAGGGACAGAAACATCAATGGGTGGTTGCGCCCCACACCCCACCCCAGCACTGGGGACCTGGCCCACAACCCAAGCATGTGCCCTGGACTAGGAATTCAACCAGCGATCCTTAGGTTTTCAGGCCCACACTCAATCCACTGAGCTATACCAGCCAGAGCTGATGTCACATTCTTATGTTTGCTTTGTGTACATGAACAGATAAAACATGCCTAACTGAGAGCACCTGCTGCAGGGTTTAGACCTAAAGAGAAATAACAGAGGTCATATTAGCACTTGAAGACAATGTTTCTCTGGCCCACCCACAGTAAAGAATCTTCACTGCACATCTTGGGAATTCAGATGAGATGGTACAAATTCTGCTACAAAAGTAGGTATCATACCCTAAAATTAAGGGCTATGTCCTCAGATCTAGACCAAAATGAAAATTTACCTGCCCTAACCAAACAGAGAATCAGGCCTGACAAAAGGAAGGGATCTACAAGTAATTTCACTCTCTTCCAGAACAAAACTCAACACCTTTAGGTGAAGACAACAAAATAAGTATTTCCTTAGATTAGAATTTTGACAGCATACAAAACAATAACTAGACATACAAAGAAGCAGGGGATCTGACCTATAATCAAAGAAAAAAGTAATCAACAGAAATAGACTCAAAGATAATCCATTTGTTAAAATTAGCAGACAAGGACGTATAAACAACTGTTATAAGTGAGGTTAGTCCAAAAAAAGCTCACCCATCGTTACTATAATGGGAACAGTTTCCACAACATTGATAGTAACCTGGCAGCCAAGGAGAGTGGACTACAATGCGCATGTGTGAACAATGATTTCACTGTACTAGTCAGTGGGGGTACTAGACACCACTGAATGAGCATGTGCCCTATGTGGCCATGGCAGTCAAAATGAATGCATGAGCAGAGCAACAAATCTTCATTAAATTTTGAATTAAGCCTGAACGTTCCCCTGCAGAAACTGTTTGGATGACTCAGAGGGCTGCAGCAATGGGCAACTGGTGATCAGCAGGCAGCTTCATTACAACATGCTCACTCACACACCATGCCTTATACAGAGTTTTTTGACAAAATATCAAATCACCAAGGTGACAATTGGTCAGCCAATTGAACTCTGCATCTAATAGATTGCTATCTCCACTTCGTTTAGTTCTTTTTCTGGAGTTTTGATCTATTCTCTAATTTGGGCCATTTTTGTTTATCTTTAAAAATATTTTTAAATATATTTTATTGATTATGTGATTACAGTTGTCCCATATTTTTCTCCTCTTTATTCCCCGCTGCCCTGTACCCCCCTCCCACCATGATTCCCCCACCTTAGCTCATGTCCATGGGTCCTACATATAAATTCTTTGACTTCCCCATTTCCCATACTACTCTTAACCTCCCTCTGTCTACTTTGTAGGTACTTACCATTTATGCTTCTTATTCCCTGTACCTTTTCACCCATCTTCCCCCCACCTATTCGCCACTGATAACCTTCCATGTGATCTCTATTTCTGTAACTCTGTTCCTGTTTTAGATGTTTCCTTAGTTCATTTTAGTTTTTGCTTTTAGGTTCAGTTGATAGTTGATAGTTGTCAGTTTGTTGTCATTTTACTGTTCAGAGTTGTGATCTTCTTTTTCATAGATAAGTCCCTTAAACATTTTATATAATAAGGGCTTGGTGATGATGAACTCCTTTAACTTGACCTTATCTGGAAAGCACTTTATTTTTCCTTCTATTCTAAATGATAGCTTTGTTGGACAAAGTAATTTTGGATGTAGGTCCTTGCCTTTCATGACTTGGAATACTTCTATCCAGGCTCTTCTTGCCTGCAAGGTTTCTTTTGAGAAATCAGCTGAAAGGCTTATGGGAACTCCTTTGTAGGTAATTATCTCCTTTTCTCTTGCTGCTTTTAAGATTCTTTCTGGACTTCCGGCCAAGATGGAGGCGTAGGTGGACACACTGTGCCTCCTCGCACAACCAAATTTAGGACAACAAAAGTTTAGAAACAAAAAGACAACCAGATCTGACAGAAAACTGAACTGTAAGGAAGTCCGACAACCATTCATCCAGACCAGTAAGAGGGGTAGAGTAGGTGGCCAGAGGAGAGGGGTTGTGGTAGGAAAAAGTGGTGGTTGGTGGTCCTAGGCACATAGGTGGCAGCTTGCAGACCCCAGGTGCTCAGGCAGCAGCTAGCAGATTCCCGGTGAGGGGTGGCAACAAGGTACACAAGGCAGCTGGCTGACCACAGACACTCATTCGTGCACAGATAAACCAGGCAAAAAAGGGAAGTAAGACAGACTGTGCAAACCAAGGCCCAAAGGCTGGAAAATAAAGCCTAAAAGGAACAACTGAAAACACTTGTAGGGGTTGAGGTGCCAAGAGAGACTCCAAGCCTCACAGGAGAGTTCGTTGCAGAGACGCACAGGGTCCTCCTAGAAGGTACACAAGCCCACCAACCTGGGAACCAGCACCAGAAGGGCCCAATTTGCTTGTGGGAAGAAGTGGAAGGGACTGAAATCCGAGAGAGTAGAGCAAGCGCCATTGTTCCCTCTCTGACCCCACCCCAACATACATCGTCACAACCCAGAGACTGGGTTGCCCAGCCCTGGTGAACACCTAAGGCCCTGCCCCTCACTACATAACAGGCATGACCAGACCAAAAAAAAAAAAATGGCTCAAATGGAAGAACAGATCAAAGCCCTAGAGCCAACACATCTAAGCAACCAAGAGATAGCCAACCTATCAGATGCACAGTTCAAAGCACTGGTGATCAGGATGCTCATAGAATTGGTTGATTTTGGTCGCAAATTAGATGAACAAATGAAGGCTACACTAAGTGAAATAAAGGAAAATGTACAGGGAACCAATAGTGATGAGAAGAAAACTGGGACTCAAATCAATGGAGTGGACCAGAAGGAAGAAACAAACAAACAAACAAACAGAAAACAAGGAAGAAACAACAATTCAAAAAAATGAGGAGAGGATCAGGAACCTCCAGGACATCTTTAAATGTTCCAACATCCAAATTATAGGGGTACCAGAAGGGGAAGAGGAAGAACAACATGTGGAAAACTTATTTGAACGATTATATAATAAAGGAGAACTTCCCTAATCTGGCAAAGAAAATAGACTTTCAGGAAGTCCAGGAAGCTCAGAGAGTCCCAAAGAAGTTGGACCCGAGTAGGAACACACCAAGGCACATCGTAATTACATTAGCCAAGATTAAAATGAAGGAGAGAATTCTAGAAGCAATAAGGGATAAGGGCACAGACACCTACAAAGGAGTTCCCATCAGACTGTCAGCTGATTTCTCAAAAGAGACCTTACAGGCAAGAAGGGGCTGGAAAGAGGTATTCCAAGTCATGAAAGGCAAGGACCTACATCCAAGATTGCTCTATTCAGCAAAGCTGTTATTTAGAATGGAAGGGAAGATAAAGCGCTTCTCAGATAGGGTCAAGTTAACGGAGTTCATCATTACCAAGCTCTTATTATATGAAATGTTAAAGGGACTTACCTAAGAAAAAGAAGATAAAAAATAGAACAGTAAAAAGACAGCAAACTCACAGATATTAACAACCACACCTAAAACAAAGCAAATTAAGCAAACACCTAGAATAGGAACAGAAACAAAGGAATGGACATCACATGGAGGGTTAGCAACAGGGGAGTGGGAGGAGGAGAGAGGGGGAAAATACAGAGAATAAGTAGCATAGACAATGGGTAGAAAATAGACAGGGGGAGGGGAAGAACAATGTGGGAAATGTAGAAGCTAAAGAACTTATGACACGGACATTAACTAAGTGGGGAATGTGGGTGGGAGGGGGTGTGAAGGGTGGAGGGGAATGATGGGGAGAAATGGGACAACTGTAATAGCATAATCAATGAAATATATTTTTAAAAAGTTTTCAATTTCTTGCTCTTCCTCTTCTCCTTTGGCACCACTAGGATTGGGATGTTGGAACATTTAAAGTTGTTCCAAAGGTTCCTAAGCCTCTGCTCCTGTATTTGAATTCTTGTTTCTTCATTCTGTTCTGGTTGAATGTTTATTTCTTCCTTCTGTTCTAAACTATTGATTGGAGTCCTAGTTTCCTTCCCTTCATTGTGGTTCCCTTTATTTCACTTTTCATAGCCTTCACTTTTTCTTCTATTTTGCAACCATACACAACCATATCTGTGAGCATCCTGATCACCAGTGTTTTGACCTGTGCATCTGATAGGCTGGCTATCTGCTCATCACTTAGTTGTATTTTTTCTAGAGCTTTGATCTGCTCTTTCATTTGGGCCATATTTTTTTTTGTTTCCATGTGCCTGTTACATAGTAAGGGGCAGAGCCTTAGGTATTTACCAGGGTGGGGCAACCCACCTCACTAATTGTGTTGCTGTATGTGGGAGAGGGGTCCAAGAGGGAACAGTGCTGCTTGCTCAGCTCTTGGCTGGCATTCGGTCACTTCCTCCACTACCCACAAGCAAATTGGGCTCTTGTGGTGCTGCTTCCCGGGTGGGTGGGTTTGTGTACATTGTAGAACCCTGTGGGTCTCTCCAACAAACTCTCCTGTGAGACTCAGAGTTTCTCCTGCCACCTCAGCCCTCTCAGGTATTTTCAGTCAGAGGTTTTGAGGCTTTATTTCCCTGCACCAGAACCCTGGGTTTCGGGGTCTGTCTGACTCTCCAGTTGTTCCTCCCAGTTTATCTGCATACTAGTGTGGGAATGCCCTGTCTGCCAGCTGCTGTCTTGCTCATCCTAGTCCTCCAGACACCGCCTTGCTACAAGTCCTCTCTGCCTGGCTGCCCACCTCCATCCCTCCTACCAGTCTGTATGATCGTTTCTTCTTTAACTCCCTGGTTGTCAGACTGCCATATGGTTCAACTTTCTGTCAGTTCTGGTTGGGTTTTTTTATTTGTTGTTGTCCTTTTGGTTGTGTGAGGAGGCACAGTGTATCTACCTATGCCTCCATCTTGGCTGGAAGTCCAAGAATTTGCATTTCTATCAAGTTCCTGGGTAATGCTGATACTGGGGGTCCAAGGACCACACATTAATAGTCACTGGATAACTTCACTGTCTTACAATCAAATCATGCTTACTCTAACTCCATATTTTTAAATGCACGTTATTGCTCTTGTCCTTACCTTCACTTTAGGGAACTATACTGTGACTTACAACCCAAAAGATAGGCATGAAAGAATTTGAGGAGAAAAGAAAGAATACAAATGAAAACACTAAACTTTATTTGGACCTCAAACACTCAGCAACTTCAGTCACATACAGTAAGCTGTAACCACAGAAGTAATCACTGAGATTGTCTTTACAGCCAAGAATAATGACAGATAAGCCATTACTTCCGAATTTCTAACATAATAAATTGGAGCTAGCAGGGAGGAAACCTACAATAGCCAAGAAACAGAAATGGCAAGAAAAACAAAGACATGGAAAAAGACTGGATGGTATTAGGCAAGCGGCAGTGACAGACTTCAAATAGAAATGGATGAGTAATAAACATTAATGAAAAAGGAGATATATAGTGAGAAGAAGTGACCATAAAAGAAAAAACAGTGAATAAACTATTTAAAGTATGGGGTAATTAGCTGAAAGGACAAGCCACATTCTAAAAAGGGACAAACCTAATTCCCTGTGTAAGGGAATTATTATGTTGTGTTAAGGCACACCAACAACATAGCAATCTGGGAACATTTAGTCTGAAAGAAATAAGCCATACATACTTTCAGTAAACATAAATGGCTCTAACACAGCATGTCATGAACAATAACTCTGAGTCAAAAAAGAAAAGGTTCAAATATGGTTGACTATTATCAAGGCAAAAACAAGTACTATATACACTTTAGCAGACTTTTTCATAAAAATTATATCCACAAAGTCCTGGAAATTAATGGGTAGTTAATTAACTGGAAACATCAATCATACAGATATCTGCAACTTTTCTCAAGTGTTACTCAAAAAGAGAAAGAGTCACATGAAAAATAGTAAGATAACATTAGTTAAACACTCTACTAACTTTTACTTACCAGTTGGAAGGTCTTCAACTTTTGCAAGGTCATTCTCTTCTATTCCCGGCATTCCTGCATCACCACCTGGTTTGATTTGCTCTGCCCAAGTAAAAAAGATATAATTCTTTATTTTTTCTTACGTAAGTTGCAATTGTTTTGAAGGAAGGGAACAATCAGTTTCTAAAGCAATAAGCTACACTGACTGAATATCTTTATATCTTGCTTTGGACATAGAGTTGTAACTCTAAAATAACTTACTGTTTTTTTCTCTATCAAAGGATGTAAATTTGAAACAATACAGACACCCAATCATACCTGAACTAAAATCAAATAATATTATGATTGGAGATGTTCACTTCAGAATGAGAAAAGTCATTATCCTGTTAACAAAACCAAACAATTGTAATACCTTTCCCCTGTTGAACATGATTGCTTGAGGGCTCTTCATTCTTTTCTGCAGCATTCTCAAGTACTTGTGGAACATTTTTAGGTACTGCATGATTGTTTGTACCCAATTCACTTCCACCTTTTAATTCAAAATTGTTGGCCTCTTGCTGTTAAATAAAGATTTGTAACAGTAAATATTTTTCAGTTTGAAATGTTAAATCATTGATACAACTATTAATTAAATGTTCCAAAATAGTTCATTTTCAGAAACATATACTATGGGTCCAAATTTCAAACACTTGGAGATGTCGGATATACTATTTTCTGTTCAGCTTTTCTGCCTGATATGAAGTCAAAGCATAACCAACACCTTTTAAAAGTCTCTAATTACAGCAAATGGCCTAAAATATTAGACAGAGGTAATTCTCTTTGACTATTCTAAGAGAGTGGTGCAGCAAGAAGAGAGTCTTGCTGAGCACTGTAGGTTATTGTGGAGGTCTACAGTTGGACATTATCCTGGGTACTGTGGGCATATGGTTAGACCTGACTTAATTCTACTTGTGGGCCAGTTTTCTTTTGTATTGGTTGAGTTGCCTCAGTGGAAAATTGAGAGCGACAAAGAGTCAGGTAGATATGCTTCGGTTGCAATATGGGTCTTTATACTTAATATTTAACACATTTACACATGGTTTATCACTGGTAAAGCACTATGCAATGTAATCATTAAGTATTGTTATAAAAAATAGTACTAAAAAATCTACAGGCAATCTAGAATTACATGAGCCAAATTTTAAAAATTGTCACAATAAAAAGAAAAAAGGTGTCCTGACTGGTGTGTCTCAGTGGGTTGGGCATCCTCCCATGGGCCAAAATATCCAAAATGTTGTCAGTTTGATTCCAGGCCACGGCACATGCCTGGGTTGTGTGGGCCAGGTCCTAAATTAGGGGGTGTATAAGAGGCAACCAATTGACATTTCTCACATGGATGTTTCTCTCCCTTTCTCTTTTCCCTTCCCTGCTCTCTGAAAGTAAATGAAATCTTTAAAAAAGAAAAAGAAAAAAGGTACTTTGACAATTCCAGTGTACCTGGCAGATAAAATCAACAACAAACATTTGTACTGTACTTCATAGTTTATAAATTGCTTTCAGATTTATCCTCTAGCAGAGATAAACAGTGTGAGGAAAAATAAAACTGAGACTTAAATAAGTTAAGTAGCTTGTCTAAGGTTACAAAGCTAGAGAATTGTGGAGAAGGAATTCAAACCACAGACTTTCTCACTTCCATATTTTCTGGGAATTTGGTAAGCAATAGCCAAATTTCAGAGCTTAACTGTTGATGACTAAAATGACAAAATGAAATTTTTGTATGTATCAGTATGAAGGATAGGGTGAGAAAATCGATGAGGCTCAACCTAAGCAACTATTCTTCATCTCTGCGTATTTTACATCACAGGCTATTTTTATAGTATCCTACTGCTTTGTAGATGTGGAAAAAACAAACAATATTAAACAAAACTTAAAAGTCAATGAACTGCTGTTCAAAAATACTTTTCCATTTAACATAGTTAACTAGTTAACAAAGCTACCCCTTTGACGTGTTATTAATGATTGTACCTTTATATGAATGGACAATATTAAATATTCTTTAAAAATATTAAATTAAAAATATTCTTTAAAAGAGGGTTTTCTAAGTGCAATACTGGTGGATTTGGTATCCTAATTGTTTTTTTAATAAACTCTTTCTCTGAAATAATTTTAACGTCACAGAAAAGTAATGAACTCTCACTCAATTTCCTTTAATGCTAACATCTTATATTAGCATGGTACATCTGCAAAACTAAAAAGCAAACATTAGTATACTATTAATCAAACTAGACTTTATTGACTTCACCACTTTTTCCACTACGTCCTTTTTCTGTTCCAGGATCCAATCCAGGATACTACATGCATTTAAGTCCTCAGGTCTCCTTAGCCTCCACTGGTCTACGACAATTTCTCTTCCTTTGTAACATGAAAGCAGTAAACAAATGAGTGTGACTATATTCCAAAAGACCGTATTTATAGGCATGAAAATGAAAATTTCTTAACAATTTTCCCATCACAAAATATTCTTTTGATTATTCAACCATTTTTAAAATGTAATAACCATTCTTTGTCCATGGACAGTATGAAAACAGGAAGCAGGCTGGATTTAGTTTGTTCCTTCTCCAGAGTAATTTCTAAATTTCTTGGTTAAAAGAAAAAAAAAATCCCTGAATATAACTTATGCTTGTTTGATATAGCTTACATTGGATTTGTCCCTATGAAAAAACTCAAATTTCACAGAATCAACCTGTTACAGTGGTTGAAGAACAGGGAATAAGGGGGTGGGGTGTAGAATTAGGCAGTTCGTCTAAAGTTAAGGACTGGTTACCCTAGAAAGGAGTTTTCTAATCATCTCCCTCCTCACTGCCTGTTCCAATTAGGGCAGGATAAAGGCAAAGAATTGCTAAAAAGTACCTTAATTAATAATATAAAAATAGCCCAGTACAGAAGAGCAGAAAGAGAGAACTACACTGGAAAAAGGGAAAAGCTCTCAACTGTGCTTTTTGGAAGAACAGAAGACAGTAAACTCACCCCATTATTTATATGAGCCTGTAATAGTACAAATGCAACAACAACGTCTCTTCCCCTTTCTTTTGTGTTCTGCTATGCTCCTCTAACTATCCAATGTGTCAATAATATCTTCCGCTTGTTTTCGGTGCCTCTATGCCACTAGCTTACTCAGGCCTGCCATCTTCCAGAAATCTACACCCACAACTCTTCAAGGTACGTTGCAGACAGGCAGCAGATACTTCATTTTGTAGATTCAAAAATTGAAATACAGAAAAAACAATGCTCTCGATATCATGCTTTAAAATACTGGAACAGTTAAGAATGAAAACCTGATTTTCTTAACTGCTAGTCCTTCAGAGGAGATGCTACCATAGAGCAAGATTATTATTTTTCACTGTAACCTCTCTTTACTTTAAATTACAAGACTTCTTACAAATCACAGGTACTTAGATAAGATTACAAGGTGTAGAAAAATGAATATCCAATGGCTAGTAATCTTTAGACAAATTCCCTCCACTTCTAGCAGAGCCTTTGGTAATATACAGGGTCTGGCACAAATAACACCCCTTTTTATTACAAAATAATAAGCATATAATTCTGTAACATAACAATATTATACTCAAGCACACCACATGACATTTTAGGTGAAATGTTCAAATTAAAACTATAAATTATCATACCCATATTATTATGCTACCAACCATACTCAAGTAGTGTTACTTCTGCTGGACCCTGTATATCCACTGAAAATAGATAAATCAATTAAAAAATTTGACACTCCCAAAAATTTATATCAAAATAGTGGCTAGTGGTTCATTTCTATGTTTTAAAAAGGAATACAGAATAGCAGAGATTTATAATTAAGGAGAAAGTTTCTCAATTATTTTTCTGATTCTCAAAAGCATAGAATAGGAAGTAATTGATTTTTCAGTAAAATCTTTTCCACTTTACAATCTGAGAGATGTATTAAGAGCAAAAGTTATTTTTAAGACTCAGATAGAAGATATTTAGCTAAAATTAGTTTTAAGAGTTAATGTTATGTTTTTGCAAATATGTAATTTTCTCAACAATAAAGCCATTGCAAGTCATTTTTAAAATCAGGCAGGCTAAAATACTTAAAATACAATGTTTTATGACAAAAGTACGTATTTTAATTTCCTAATTACAAGATTTAAAACAAAAACATATTTTGATTTAAGTATTCTTTTAAATTTACCTTTTGTTCCTGCAAAAACTGGTCTGCTAGCTTTTTAATATTTTCTTCATGCTGTGCTCTTAATTCCTTGATTTGTTGTCCACACTGAAAACTAAATTAAAAAGTCATTTTTTAGACTATATCCTCTTGGATTGTATTCTCAAAGTTGTCTAGAAGTTTAAAACTTAGATTTACAAAGATGAAGCATTTAGTTAGCAAGACAGTAGGAAAGGGAGGACAAAGAATAGACATAAATATAGCTCATAGTCAAAACTCTTACAATATTTGAAACTTTAATAGAGGATAAAGAATACTGATAAACCTATATTTTTAAAGAAAAACAAATTAGAAAGATAAAAGTTTATTTTTTAAATCTTCATTTATAAAAAAAATTGTGAAAGCCAATTTCAATCACAGAAGAGATAAACACTATAGAAAACTATGAGACCAAAATACAGTAATAGATGAGAAAAAATTGAATTATGAGAGTTAATAGGAATGGCAGTAGATGATTCATCCAATAGTTAGTATTAGTATTTTAAAACAATAATAAAAGTCTAAATCACAAGAAGAGCAATAATGGGCCCTGGTCAGGTAACTCAGCTGGTTAGAGCATTGTTCTGATACACCAAGGTTGAGGGTGAGATCTCTGTCAGGGCACATACAGGAAGCAGCCAAGGAATACATAAATAAGAGGAACATTTTCTCTTATTTGATGTTTCGTCTTCCGTCTAAAAATCAGATAAGTAAAAATCAGTAATACAAATAAAATTTTTTAAAAGGAAGAGCAAGAATGGATGAAATTAGCAAGATAGACTAACCTCAAGAAAAATGAAAAGAAACAAAAAAAAAAAGTGTAAAGGAAATCCAGCCAAGATGGAGGTGTTCAGTAGATACATGCTGCCTGCTTGCACAACCAAACGAGGGGGAACAACAAATTTAAAAAACAAAAATTAACAAGAACTGTCAGAAAATTGAACTGTATGGCAGTCCAACAACCAAGAAGTTAAAGAAGAAACATTCATCCAGAGCAGTAGGAAGGGCGGAGAGGACTCCCAGCAAGGTGGCAGCTGGTGGACCGGGGATGCACATTAACATGCTGATAAACCTGGAGAAACAAATGGGAAGTGAGACAGGCCATGCAAAACCAGAATTCCAGTGCAGGCTGGCAAAGAGCCTCAAAACCTCTGACTGAAAAAACCTGTGGGAGTTAAGGCACCAGCAGGAACTCCTGGCCTCACAGGATATTTTGTTGGAGAGACCCACAGGGTCCTAGAACATACACAAACCCACCCACCTGGGAATCAGCACCACAAGAGCCCAATTTGCTTGTGGGTAGTGGGGGAAGTGACTGAATGCCAGCTAAGAGCTGAGCAAGCAGCACTGTTCCCTCTTGGACCCCTCCCCCACATCTAGCACCACAATCCAGATACCAGGGTTACCCCACCCTGGCAAATACCTAAGACTCAGCCCTTTACTTACATAACAGGCACGGGGAGACAAGAAAAATGGCCCAAATGAAAGAGCAGATCAAAGCTCCAGAAAAAATACAACTAAGTGATGAAGAAATAGCCAACCTATCAGATGCAAGGTCAAAACACTGGTAATCAGGATGCTCACAGATATGGTTGAGTATGGTGGCAAAATAGAAGAAAAAGTGAAGGCTATGAAAAGTGAAATAAAGGGAACCAACAGTGAAGGGAAGGAAACCGGGACTCCAATCAATAGTTTGGGGCAGAAGGAAGAAATAAACATTCAACCAGAACAGAATGAAGAATCAAGAATTCAAAAAACTGGAGACTTAGGAACCTTCAGGACAGCTTTAAGTGCTCAAGGTGGTACATCCAAATCCTAGTGGTGCCAGGAGAAGAGGAAGAGCAAGAAATTGAAAATTAATTGAAAACATAATGAAGGAGAACTTCCCTAATCTGGCAAAGAAAACAGACTTTCAAGAAGTCCAGAAATCTCAGAGTCCCAAAGAAGCTGGACCCAAGGAAGCACACACCAAGGCACATCATAATTACAATAGCCAAGATTAAAGAGAAGGAGAGAATCTTAAAAGCAGCAAGAGAAAAGGAGACAGTTACCTACAAAGGAGTTCCCATAAGCTTTTCAGCTGATTTCTCAAAAGAAACCTTGCAGGCAAGAAGGGGCTGGATAAAGGTATTCCAAGTCATGAAAGGCAAGGACCTACATCCAAAATTACTGTGTCCAACAAAGCTATCATTTAGAATGGAAGGACAGATAAAGTGCTTTCCAGATAAGGTCAAGTTAAAGGAGTTCATCATCACCAAGCCCTTATTATATAAAATGTTTAAGGGACTTATCTATGAAAAAGAAGAAGATCACAACTCTGAACAGTAAAATGACAACAAATTGACACCTATCAACAACTGAACCTAAAAACAAAAAGTAAAATGAACTAAGGAAACAACTAGAACAGGAACAGAATCACAGAAATAGAGATCACATAGAAGGTTATTAGTGGGGAGTAGGTTGGGGGAGAATGGGTGAAAAGGTACAGGGAATAAGAAGCATAAATGGTAAGTACATACAAAATGGACAGAGGGAGATTAAGAATAGTATGGGAAGTGGGGAAGCCAAAGAACTTACTATATATGACCCATGGGCCTGAACTAAGGTGGGAAAATCATGGTGGAGGGGGTACAGGGTGGAGGAGAATAAAGGGGAGAAAAATGCAACTCTAATAGCATAATCAATAAAATATATTTAAAAATGGAAAGACTATGAATGTCTACTGTACAGTAGTCAAAGGATAAAAATAGTTGGTTCATGCAAAAAGAAACAAATAGTTAATATATAGAAAAGTTTTAGCCTTGGCTGGTGTGGCTCAGTGGACTAGTGCCAGCTTGCAAACCAAAAGGTCACCTGTTAGAGTCCTAGTCACGGCATATAACTGGGTTGCAGGCCAGGTCCCCAGTTGGGGGTGTGTGAGAAGCCATATCTCTCACACATCAATGTTTCTATCCCTCTGTTCCTCCCTCCCCTCTCTCTAAAAATAAAATAAATAAAATCTTTAAAAAATTATTTTAACTTTATTAAAATGCAAATTAAATTTCCTACATATACTTATGGCATTACCTTATTCCTATACTCACAAAAATAAGTGAAAGTTATAAGAGCCCATGTTCGTGGGGCTACAGGGAAACATTTATATTATAAATTAATGCCATCATGTTGGAAAGCCATCTTTTATATATGTGTACTGAGCAACAAAAGCAATAAAACATTCTACCCCAGGCACTCTATTTTTGAGAATATAGACCAGTGAAATAATACAAGAGAGGAAAAATCCTTTTTTACATAAAGAGTTTTATAGCTGATAGTTGTAACAGTGAGAAAAGAATAACTACTCTAATGGTTCAGCAACTGGGAGAGATTAAACAAGCTTTGGTACATTAATAGGCTGATATAATATATTGCCTCTAAATATGTTAAACCTTTAATCCTATAGGTAGATGGAAAACTATTGAATACCGTTAGGTCTAAATACATGCATGTAAGCAGATGCATACTGATAACCTACAAGAGTAATAAAGCAGAAAAGGATAAATTATACTTTAAGATATGGTGAATCTTTCTAATTTTTGGTGTGTAGACCTAAAAATACCTTTTACTCTAAAATCAATTAAAGATGTAATAAAGGTTTCTAAAGAGTGATTGCTAAAGTGAAATAAGCCAGTCAGAGAAAGACAAATACCATATGATCTCACTTACACATGGAATCTAATGAACAGTATAAGCTGATGAACAAAATAGAAACAGAGGCATGGATACATGGGACAGACTGACAACTGTCACAGGGGAGAGGGGTGGGGAGGACTGGACGAAAGAAGGTGAAGGGATTAGCAAAAAAGTATATATGCATAACCCACAGATAACACTGTGGTGATGGCCAGATGGAAAGGGGAGCAGGGGCTGGGCGGAGGGGGGCAAAAAGGTGATGGGGCCAAATGGGGACATCTGCAATAGTGTCAACAATAAAAATAAAGAAAAAAAAATTTAAAAAGAGTGGCTGCTAGAAAAGCCCCTAAGACATTCCCCAACCTCATCATCAACTAAGTGGAGCAGTGTAAACAAGGGACTGAAGTAAACAGCAGGAAAAGCAGCTGGCACTCAGTCCTCAGCTATTCTGAGAACACCTCCCAGTACTGTCTGTCTTCATCTTCCGGATACCTCTCTAAAAGAATTGTGGACACTTAATCTCCTTTCAGTCTTTGCCACATCTAATTCAGTAAAACTAGGCAAGACTTTCTTTCTCACAGGACCAGACACAACACGCCTTGTAAGAGGAATTTCCATGGTGTTAAACATACCAAAATAAAAGAGAAAGACTTCAATAGAAAGATAACAGAAAACCAATTTAAAAGACCTAGGAAAATAACAAAAAGAGACAGAGAGAAGCCAGAAACGAAAAAATGAATTGTCTAAAAATTGGACAGATATTTCAGATTCATAAATATTTGCTGAATGTAGCAGCTTACCTCTCATATTCTAACCTCTTCACAAGGTAAGTATTGTTCTTCCTATAGTCCTGCAGCTGGTCTTCTTGTCGAAGAAACTCCTGACGAAGCTCAGCAAGTTGCTCTAGGCACATAGTAAGAATCAAAAGAACAGAATTTATTCAAAGTGAGAAGTTATGGGATTTCTAAAAATTATATATATTTCTCAATTTTTTTACTCAAATTATATAATTAGCACCCCATTTAATTGCCTTTTATAACATATACATGGGCAAATAAATTTATTTTTTAAAACAAGATAGTCTCAGTAGCTTTCACATCAATCAGAAATATTAAAATATTACACATTTTTCACATTATCTAGACATATAAGCTGTAAAAACAGTACAAAAAAATCCTACCTACCTCTTTAAAACTATCCACTTTATAAAAGTAGGTGGGAAATCATATTTTTTAGATATGTTTGCTATGGATATATAATTCAAGTTTTCTTTTTTTATTTTAAATCACATTGACTCCCAACTTAGGTGCTAATCACTTTACATCTCATTTCTAGTTCTGCCACTGATACTAGGTCCACATATACAAAAATTTCATGTCAAAGCTCATAATTTCTGGACTAGGGCTGAAAGTTTTAGTTATAATGAATGATATGAAATTCTGAACTGGAAAGTAAATTAAAAGCTAGGCAAGATGCTCTTTTGTGAACATTTATCCATAATCAGTGGGCCTACATTTTCTAGAGCTGTTCTCTTTTCATCTAATCCTACAAATAAAAGAAATTCAGCAAGAGAAGGTAAGTATCATTTTCTTAGATAATTAAAAAATTATGTAACAGCCTTAGCAGTTAAGAAAAGGCATAGTTAAGGAAGTCTTAATTTTTACAAATCACGGCAGAGATATATTCTCTATAAGCAACATTAAGGCTAAAATATGATGTCTACCCAGAAGTACCAATATTATAGGTAAAATAAAACATCTACCTTTCATGAAGGCTCATAGATTTTTTACTCTTATTATTTTAAAGACACTCCAAAACTACTTGGAATATAAGTTTTTAAAAAGCAGATGTAAACATATATTTACATATAATTACATAGAAATATAGAATATTAAAGATATATAAACATATGTTTAATATAAATATTAAATATATCACATAAATATAAAATATATATTGAATATATTATAAAGTAAATATATAAACATAATTACATGGAAATATAAGGTAAAAAATATCAGTGATTATGTTCAGTGGTGGAAATCTGAGCAATTTTTTTTGTCTTTCTAGATTTTATTGTGAAATCCTAACTGTGGCAATGACAACAAATAAATATTTTGAAGTCACATGAATATTAGCTGAAGTATATAAGAAAAAAGTTTAATACACATAATAGCTACTGTAAAATATAACAATCAGGTATGAAAAGAAATGATTCACATAAAATGCTTGTACTTAATAAATATGTTTACATATTCATGCCATATTTTTTGTTTATTTAAAAATTTTTTTTCATTGAGATAAAACATTGTGTAAGTTTAAGGTATACAACACGTTGACTTGATTCACCTGCTATGAAATGATTACCATTGTAGCATTAGCTTACACCTTCATCATCTCTTATAATGACCATTTCTTTTTTGTGATAAGAACATTTAAGATCTACTCTGTTAGCAATTTTCATGTATATAAAAAAGTACTGTCAACTATAATCACCATACTGTATGTTAGATTCCCAAAACTTACTTATCTTATAACTGAGAGCTTGTACACTTTAACCAATCTGAGGCCAGGTATCCCTGAATAACACATTCAGCTTGTTGTCTGATCCCTGACCCCATGTCTTAAAACACAGAGGGCTAGCCAGAGGTAGCAGAAACTTTGGCCTCAGCTATGGGTATTGAGTCTACAGAGACAATGAGGCCCAGCAGGAAGCAGTAACAAAAAGCCTTGTAGCTTACAGAGTTAGCCAGTTTAGAGAACCTGTGCTCAGGCAGGAAAGGTTCTAAAAAGTTAATGCAATTTAAATATATAGGTGCTGGAAGCAACCTAGGTGCCCATTAGTAAATAAATCAATCAAAAAACTATGGTACATTTACACAATGGAATTCTATGCAGCAGAAAGAAAGGAACTCTTACTCTTTGCAACAGCATGGATGAAACTATACAGCATTATGCTAAGCGAAATAAGCCAAGTGGTGAAAGACAAATACCATACAATCTCACCTTTAACAGGAATCTAATCAACAAAACAAACAAACAAGCAAAATATAACCAAAGACACTGAAATTGAGAACAGGCTGACAGTGACTAGAGGGGAGAGGGGAGGGAATTTCAGGGGAAGGGGGGAAGGGTTTGAAGGAACTAGTATAAAGGAAACATGAACAATACAAGGGGGGAGGGTGGAAATGGGAGGGAGGTGGGGAGGACTGGGGGGTGGGCTGGGATGGGGGTAAAGGATTGAAAACTGTACTTGAACAACAATTAAAATTTAAAAAATGTTTAAAAAATAAATAAATATGTAGGTATACAAGTATATATGTATCTGAGGCTTTAGTATGATTTCGAGATTTAGGATGGTTTCTCTGCCTCTCCACAAAGCTTCTAACAATATTTGAATTCCTTTATCAGGAAATAAAGGTTTCATTTCTAAATGGAACTAAAAGGCTTAAATATAACTGACAAAGAAAAATAAAACATCATAAGTGAGTTCCAGTCCACATAAAATAACAAATTCTTTTCTGTTTGAATACAGGTTAAAGATTATAAAACAGAAAACTAATTTAGTGTTTTGTGTGATAAAAACAGACTTGAAAGTAAACAGAAGAGAAAGCAAAACTAAAGACAAAAATCTCCTATATAACAATTTTACTTTCAACTGATTGTCATGCCATTTCCCCCCACAAAGACACTCTGTGTTTAGTGTGGCTGCTCCAGGTCACCACAGCAGGATTCCCAGAGACAGTAAGTTAACCTGAGATTAGGTCTATGATGGATTGTGCAGGATGTACCATCTCAGACAGTAACACCAGAGTATGTCATAGAAAAACATGGCCATACTCACTCAAGTTAACTTCAAAAGACTGGGGATATAGCTAACAAAGGGGTAGCCTAGGATCAGCTTTTCAAGCAAAAACAGCATTTACTCCTAGAAAATTTTGATTTCAAATTTCCTTTCAGTAATAAGCACAAAAATAAGGTGAGCTATTCAAAATAAATTGGTGTATACTAGAATATTAATTTATCAGGAATTAAAAATCAACTCCTACTCCTTTAATTTCCATGGGAATATTAACTATTATAAAGATTTTTAAGGGTTTAGTGTGTATGAATTCCATTATATCCAGTATTAATTTCAATGAAAATAGTCAAATCTGGGTTTTATAGACAACTTATCAAGAACTTTGTTTCAGTAGAAATAGTTGCCATGGTCACACTAATAAAACCAAAAGTTGTAGAGTTATGAGTTCAAACAAAGACTTTTTCTCTGCTGAGTATCATACAAAATTTCAAAACATCTCAAGATCTACTTCAACACATATGGTACAATAAAGATTTTTAGTCAGTAACATAGGCTGTCACTTTATTTGACATATACTAGCAGAAGCCACAAGATTTCTTATTCAACTGACCTACTACAATGTAATAAGAAATATACTTTGATAACAAACAGAATCATCTGTAAAAATTGCAAGCTGGAAGCAGCACTGACAGTGTGGCATATTCTGTGGCATCTTAATACACTCCTGTGAGTCAAAAAGAGCAGAATGTGGACAGAAATGCAACAAAAATTTATGTGGCCAGGAAGCAAATTTCTAATAGAAAATCAAAGCTGTTCTAAATCACAGATAGTAAAAATACAGTAATTCCTATTTTTGGATCACAACACACAAATAACACTTCCTAATGGTTTTGCTAGATGAAAGCAAAACTTCAATAAATTACAAAGCCAGCTAGAGTTGGCTTCTCCAAAAGGATGATAGAAATAAATTATCTAGTTCTATTTAAAGAGGTTCAAAATGGTTATAGAATAAAGATATATTTATGAAATTAGAGAGCATGTATTACCCATACATATAAATTTAAAGTCACTGCATGCAAAGATTTAAAATACACAGTGTTGTAACCAAAGGGTGTGAGAGAGAAGAAGAGCGGTCTTCAGACCCCCAAACTCCATAGGTCAGTGATGGTGTGAAGTAATGTAAATGAAGCATAGAGCTCGTTTTTCAATAAATAATATGTATTATTTCCAATAAAAGCTTTGGTCATCTCCTACCACTTCATCTAAATGAAAAAATATATACCTTCCTAGGTTCCATTCTGTTCCCAGGGAATCTAAAACATTATAAGCCTGGAGGACCTGTCCAAAGCATCCCTAAACCTGAATGGATTATTTTAGCAGACTGCACACAGTACAGAGGGATCACCTCTTTTCTTTTCCCTGGAAATTTAATGACCTCTGAAGCTACAGTTCAGTTTTCTTTGAGGATTCTTTATTATTATTTTTTTTATTCTTTAAAGATTCTTTTATCAACATTTCATTGCATGAACTCTGTTTACAGCATAAGATTAAAATGCTGGCCTCAAATTTTAACTTGCATTTATCATATTTAAAGAAGTATTTAACTTTATTATTATATCTTAAAACAAAAAGATAAATGTTTTGCCATCAGAGAAGCTTTGTTCAAAAAACTTTATTTCAGTTATCTTTTTTACTATTCATAATTCTTGAGGATTTTAGACATTTAGTGACTTTATCTTTAATCTGTAATTAAGTTTCTTACCCTTTAAATGATGTATGTCTGCCATCTGATATGATATGTTGCTCTGTAGTTTAACCTGAAAAAAATTAAGTTCTCATTTTAGTAAAGAATATATAATTCTGCTCATACTTACTTTTTCCCTCACATTCACTTTGAGCTTGATCACAAATGCAAAAGATCTTTATAGTATCAATATGTACTCCATCGCTTTCCAAAAATAATTAGATAAGTTCTGATTTTGTAATACTCATTTTAAATTTGCAAAAGAATATTCATTTTACTTAATATATAATGTAATGACTTTCAAAAGCTTTAAACTTTCAGTTGAATATTGCTTAATGGTATGTGTATTTTTTTTCAAAATCTAACCAGAAGAGACCTCTTACTAACTCCATATTTAAATAGAATTGTTTGAATCAATTAATGTCAATTCAAAAGTAATTAATGCTTATTAATCTTCCATAGAATAATAGATATTACATAGGATTCACTGCTGTGGTCACTGCATTCTGGAAGAGTAGACTACTGCTGTGTTTCGGATGGGAGAAAATGTTGATCTAAGCCAGGGGTGGGCAAACTATGGCCTGTAAGCCAAAGGACGGCTAAGGATGGTTTTTACATTTAAAAAGTTATTTTTAATTTTTTTAATTACAGTTGACTTTCAATATTATATTAGTTTCAGGTGTAAAATACAGTGATCAGACAGTTACATAACTTACAAAGTGATCCCCCATAGGAGGCTTTATATTTTTAAATAGAAGGTAAAAATACTCAAAAGAAGAGTAAAATTTCATGAATTATATGAAAGTCAAATTTCAGTGTCTATAAAGTCTGAAAACAAGCAGCCATATCCATTCACTTACATATTGTCTATGGCTGCTTTGTACCTACAGTGATTGTGACAAAGACCATATGGCCCACAAAGCCTAAAGTTTTTACTATCTGGCCCTTTACAGAGAAAGTCTGCCAACCCCTGGTCTAAACTAACAGAATTTCAAGAGAGAGAGAAATCTGTCCAGAAAGTGTCCAGCCATGTAATATAAAAAATATAGACATTTATTGAAGAAGATACAAGATACAAGAAATATAACACATTGGACAATGTTTCATGCCAAGATCCTGTGTCAAATCCCACAGTAGTTTTTGGAATCCCCAGGTCAGCTTCTAGTTCTTGCACTGTCAGTCACCAATCTTTGTTGATTGCAACCCATACACGTTCAACATTCTCAGGTGTTCTGCTTGCTGCAGGCGTTCCAGAACATGGATCACTTTCAACAAATTCTTGATCATCTCTGAAGTGTTTATGCCATACTTTTATTTGCTCTGCACTCATTGCAGCATCCCTGAAAGCCTTCTAAATCATCCAAATGTTTCTGTGGAGGAATGTTCAAGCTTAACATAAAATTTAATGCATATTCATTGCTCTACTTGCTCAGTCATTTTGAATGCGATGGCCACACAATACATGTGTTCACTCAACGGCATCTACTGCCCTCACTGACTAGTACAATGAAGGCGTCATTGTTCACACATGTGCATTCCAGTCCACTCTCTTTGACTGCCAGATTACACCGATGTCATGCAAACTGTTCTTGTTACACTAACAATGGCCGGACTTTTTCCACACAACCCTCACATGCGAAAGCTATCAAAGGGGAAGAATGAATAGTCTTGCTGATTAATCAGATATAGTAGTAAAAGAAGAAACATCAAGGATGATATTTACAGTTCTAAATCAGGGGGCTTAGATGAATAAGATTATAATATTTCATAACAGGGAAACACAGGAGAAACAGATTTGCAGTGGAAGGGAGAAGTATAGAGATGGTTTTTTCAAATTTGAACCTGTTGAATATGAGGCACTTGTGACATACCCAAGAAGAGATCTTCAGTAGGAAGGCAGATGAATGGGTCTGGAGCTCAGGCATTAATTTAAGAGTCATTAGCATAAAAATGGCAATTAAAACCAAGGGAATGAGATCACTGATGCAAAGCTGCAGAGGCAGCAGGAAAAACTAACATCAACAGCTGTAAGATCAGTTAATCACTAAGAATGCTCTCTAATAACTTCTAATTAGCCTACTTTCCCATTTCCTTTACTTTCATGATCAATTTTTTTTTGCATTTTTGCCCCTCTAAAGAACACAACCATACTTTATTCTTGTTTTAAACAAATTTATATTACTCCATTTTTTTAACCATTTATATGAGGCTATTCCAGCTTCTCTGTACTTTTTTCTGCATTCTTTATTCTAAACATGCTTTTGAAATTGCTAGAGAGATGCTATCCTTGCATACAAGGCTATGGGCCTCAGCTTTCCCGGACTATTTTTGTTATATCCTCACACACTTAAAAATTCTTTTAATGGAGGAGGGAAAATTCAACCTACAGACTACAAAAATAGAAAAGGGTTATATGAGCGAAAATGCTTTATTCTTATCACTTTTATTTTCTTTTTAATCTTCTTTATTGAGAACAGAGACACCAATCCCCACAGCTCAAACATGAAGTCCTCACATTTCAAAAGGTGGTCTGGAACAATATATTTTACAGGGCATTAAAAAAAACATAGCATATTTCAGCAAAAGCCTTTTGTTAATCCAAGTATAATACACTTATTCCCCATTCCTTTGCCATATAAGGACTTTTCAGTTAGCTTCTCAGAACCCCTCATAGCATATTATTCTCTTGGCATCTCATGTTCTCAATTATTCCTGTCAATCTTTCCAACAGGATTCTCAGAAAAACTTTATATTCAGTATTTAGTATTATCAGCAGGTACCAGTTCCCAATTTATCTCACATCCTAGTAGCACTAGTTTCATTGTACTAGTTACCTCACCTTCCATATATGCCTTTGAACATAAGTGCCAAGGATTTGCTTGAAGATGCCACAGAGCCTAAGCTGGCAGATAATTAAACCCAGAAGTTCTCTTTCAGCTACAGTAATTTTATTACGTTGCTCAATTTTAGAATCTAGATGTCTGCTACTAAATTACTTAAACATCTTTTTGACACTGCAATATTACAGGCATCTGATTCCTTTTCTCTCCACATGTACACCCCACCCCCAAAATTCTTATCTACCTCCTAAAATGATTTGAAAAAGAATTCTTCTAACATTCAATGTTGTCCTTTTAAGGCCATCTGAATGTGGTTTCACTTACCATGACACTTACTTGTATGTAAAGCATAACTTAATTTTGGCTTTAATCTTACGTTTTCTATCATCTTGAGTCTGTTAATAAGACTTCTATTCGGTTTCTAATTTTTAACATTTGCTCCAATTTCTTCAAGTTTGTGTTTTATTTCTTTGCATTAATCATTTCTGCACATAGATAGATCTCTTTAGTTCTTTAACTCCTTTGGCTTTAACCCTTTTCTCTGAGAGCCTTCACTTCTTTTAATACTTTTACCATCTTATGACCTTCAAAAGGAAGCTGGGCTTCCCTTCTGATTATTCCTTCTCATAGTTTTAATTTCCTTGTGTTCTAACAAGCAAAATTTTGCTCATCTTCTAAATGACTCTGCCAAAACTTCTCAGGCATTAAGAAATCAGAGTTCTTACTATACTGCATGATTTTAAAAAAAGGCATTTCACTTTGCCACACATACTCTCTGCTAAACTGGGAATGGTATAGGAATATGTTCTTTCTTTTTATTTCTAACTATATTCCAGACATATAAAAGTATATAAATTCTAAGAAGAATTATTTAATCCTTATTTTATAAAAGGATTCTCACAGTCTGGTTACATAGGTCTCTTTTTGGTTACTTTCAGACTTTTCCAAAAATATTCTTATATACAATATACAAGAAAGATAATGATATAGGACTTCCGGCCAAGATGGAAGCATAGCTGGACACACCGTGCCTCCTCTCACAACCAAAATTAAGGAAAACAAAAATATAGAACCAAAAAAAAGAAAACCCAACCAGGACAGAGAGAAAATTGAGTTGTGTGGGATTCCAACAACGATTCACCCAGACCGGTAAGAAGGACTCAGTCGGGTCGCGGTGGGATAAGACGGTGGTGGTCCCGGGCATGCAGTCACGCCAGGCACACAGGCAGCGGCATTGCCGAACGCGAGGAGGCCAAGTGGGGCACACAAGGTGGCTGACTGCAGACACACATTCGTGCATAGATAAACCAGGCAAAAACGGTCAGCAAGACAGACTGCGCCAAGAAGAAAGCCTAAAAGCACCCATTGAAAACACTTGTAGCAGCTGAGGTGCCGGGAGGGAGTCCCAGCCTCACAGGAGAGTTTGTTGGGAAGACCCAGGGGGTCCTGGAGGGTGTGCAGGCCCACCCACATGGAAGTCAGCACCAGAAGGGCCCAATTTGATAGGAGAAAGAGGCTGAAGGGACTGGAATCTGCAAGAGAGCACGGAGCAAGCGCCATTGTTCCCTCTCAGACCTCCCCAACATCCAGCATCACAACCCCGAGACTGGGCTGCCCTGCCCTGGTGAATGCCTAAGGCTCCGCCCCTCACTACATAACAGCCATAACCAGACAAAAACAAAAAAATCAAAACTAAGGATAGCTCAAACAGGAGAACAGACCAGGGCCCTAGAGCTAATTCATCTGAGCGACCAGGAAGTGGCCAACCTATCAGATGCAGAGCTCAAAGCACTGGTAGCCAACCTATCAGAAGCACAGTTCAAAGCTCTGGTGATTAGGAAGCTCACAAAATTGGTTGATTTTGGTCGCAAATTAGAGGAACAAATGGAGGCTACAATAAGTGAAATGAAGAAAAATGAACAGGGAACCAATAGAGATGGGAGGAAAACTGGGACTCAAATCAATGGAGTGGACCAGAAGGAAGAAACAAACAAACAAGCAGAAAAGAATGAAGAAACAAGAATTCAAAAAAATAAGGAGAGGCTTAGGAACCTCCAGGACATCTTTCAATGTTCCAACATCTGAGTTATAGGGGTACCAGAAGGGGAAGAGGAAGAGCAACAATGGAAAAGTTATTTGAACAAATAATAAAGAAGAACTTCCCCAATCTGGCAAAGGAAATAGACTTCCAGGAAGTCCAGGAAGCTCAGAGAGTCCCAAAGAAGGTGGACCCAAGGAGGAACACACCAAGGTACATCATAATTACATTAGCCAAGATTAAAATGAAGGAGAGAATTCTAGAAGCAATAAGGGATAAAGGCAGAGTCACCTACAAAGGAGTTCCCATCAGACTGTCAGCTGATTTCTCAAAAGAGACCTTACAGGCAAGAAGGAGCTGGAAAGAAGTATTCCAAGTCATGAAAGTCAAGGACCTACATCCAAGATTTCTCTATCCAGCAAAGCTTTCATTTAGAATGGAAGGGCAGATAAAGTGCTTCCCAGATAAGGTCAAGTTAAAGGAGTTCATCATCACCAAGCCCTTATTATATGAAATGTTAAAGGGACTTATCTAAGAAAAAGAAGATAAAAAATAGGACAGTAAAAAGACAGCAAACTCACAGGTATTAACAACCACATCTAAAACAAAAGCAAACTAAGCAAACCACTAGACCAGCAGTAGGAACACAGAAATGGAGATCACCTGGAGGGTTTGCAACAGGGGAGTGGGAGGAGGAGAGAGGGGGACAAGGTACAGAGAACAAGTAGCACAGATGGTGGGTAGAAAATAGACAGGGGGAGGGCAAGAATAGTGTGGGAAATGCAGAAGCTAAAGAACTTATGAAACATGGACATGAACTAAGGGGGGAATGTGGGTGGGAGGGGGTATGAAGGGTGGTGGTGAATGATGGGGGAAAGATGGGACAACTCTAATAGCATAATCAATAAAATATAATTAAAAAAAGAAAGATACCATGTAATTACTTTATTTTCTCTTTCAAATTTCCTTTAGGATGAGGGATAGGTATGGATGGATAAGACATGAACAGATAGGTAGACAGACAGACAGACATACACATTCCCAAACAGTCTCATCTTGCCTAGTTTACATCTATGGTCAGATAGACTTCAACCTAGATTCTAATATTGGGTTGTCCAAAAAGTCCATTACATTTTTTCTATATGATGGCTCTAGTAAGTGCTTAGTTGTCTTTAACTTTATTGGAAACAATTTTGTAAGATTTTATTGTGACAGCTGTCATATCAGTGTGCGTTAAAAAAAATTTACCAAAATTAGTGAATTTTTGTGTAGCTATTTTAATACTGAAGATGGAAGAAGATAATGCAACATTTTCATATTATGCTTTATTATTTCAAGGAAGGTAAAAGTGCAACTGAAATGCAAAAAAAAAAAAAAGATTTGTGCAGTGTTTGGGGAAGGTGCTGTGACTGATCAAACTTGTCAAAAGTGGTTTGCAAAGTTTCTTGGTACTACTGACATTTTAGCCAAGTAATTCCTTGTTACCGGGCTGTCTTATGCATTGGAAGATGTTTAGCAGCACCCCTGGCCTCTACCCACTAGAAGCCAATAGTGGGAGATAGCCAATATACTCAAAAATCCAAATCAATAAAGTTATTGGTGAAAATGAAAAATGTGTCTTTTATTTTATTGAAAAAAACTAAATGGACTTTTTGACCAACCCAATATATCCTCCAAAAACCCACAGTGCTCAAAATGCCTTGCCTGGTCCAAAGTCTACTGGGAAGAGCTTCATATTCAGTCCTTTCAAAAATAAAACATTCTTTTTTCACATACAGTCTTATTTTCTTTTAAATCCTCACCTGAGGATATGTTTATTGATTTTAGAGAGAGAGGAAGGGGAAGAGAAGGAGAGAGAAAGAAACATCAATGTGAGAGAAAAACATTGACTGGTTGCCTTCTATACATGCCCCAAATGGGGATCAAACCCGCAACCTAGGAATGTGCCATGACCAGAATCAAACCAGCAACTTTTTGATGCATGGGCCAACACTCCAACCAATTGAGCCACCTGGCCAGGACACACGCAGTCTTCTTTTCTTTTCCTTTTTTAAAGATTTTATTTCTTTTTAGAGAGAGGGGAAAGAAAGGAGAAAGAGGGAGAGAAACATCAGTGTGTGGTTGCCTCTCATACGCCCTGCACTGGGGACCTGGACCACAACCCAGGCATGTGCCCTGACTGGGAATGGAACTGGGCGACCCTTTGGTTCACAGACCTGTGCTCAATCCACTGAGCCACACCATCCAGGGCATGCAGTCTTATTTTCAATAAGATTTATTTTCAGTAAGATTGTCCCTCTGTTTCATTTCTACCCATAATGTTTATCAGAAATGAGAATTCCATGAGAACAGGAACTATGTCTCTCCTTCATCCCTGTGTGTACATCCTCAGGCATACTGCCTGACACCAACAAACAACAGATGTTTGCTGAATGATTCCCTAGATTTTATGTCCCATACTCTTTGTACTTCATACTCTCCTACATTAAGTTGTACTTTATCCATATTTGTATAATTCTAATTATCCTTAAAGACTTCTTCTGAACTCTCTCATTTACTTCCCCTTAATTATCAACTCCATTGCCTTATGCTTTACCTCTCTCCTTCTGTAACAGTTATTTCTCTGGGATTTGAAATCCATCTATTATAGCTGATTATTTGAGCTCTCTGACCTTCTCCACGTTAATTCCCTAAAATGTGTTTACTATCCTTCCTGAGATCTCTTCTTTTTTCTGTCTTCTAGGCACATGTTCATCTCTCTCTCTCTCTCTTTTTTTTTTTTTTCAGTAAAAATTACCTTCTCCTGATATTTTCCTATAGCACTTCTTGCTCATCCACAGGTACTTCATTTATTTTCCTCTAATCTTTTTTCCCCACTACCTAAAACCTAACCTGTATATTTGTACCACCTCTTTCTGAAGCTCTTAATGTTTTCCCCATTCTACATGGCTGCTCTGAATTAATTTTGGCAGCTGTTACCATCTCAGTTGCTCTCCTCTTTTCATTCTGGGACCTTGAATATGGCTCAGCTGTGCATGCTTCACTTTCATTGTGACCTGTTCTTCGGTAATCAGCACAATGATGACCATGGATCCCAAAGGTTACATATATTTGGCTTTTTCTGGCTCCTTTATCTCCACATTAGATAGATATATTTTTCCTGATTATATCTCATGCTTAGATGATTTCTAGAAACAATTTTGTCTTCTGTAACATAACTGTCAAACCTGGCTGGTGCTCAGAATTACCGGGTGAGTTTTAAGAAACATAAATTCTTGCCTCCCCTACCCCACTACAGCATGATTCAGTAGTCTGGGAATGGGCCTAGGAATCTTTTTTTTTTTTTTTTTTTTAAGTTCAAGTGATTCTGATAAACAGCCAGGCTTAGCGATTACTCATCTAAAGTATGTCTTTGGCTGGCATCTATACCAGCAGAATCAAAATGGAACGTCATTAAAATAACGAATGGGTATTAAATGCTTATTCTGTGCCACCTCTTGTCCTAAGTATTTTACAAGTATTATTGTATTTAATTCTCACAATCACCCTGTGAGGTAGGCTGTCCATTTTGCAGATGAGGAAACTGTGTCTTCTATTATATGCCTACAGTAGATTCTGTATATTTTGCCAAGCAGTCCCAGACCAGAGTCTCTGTTCATGACCACTGTGCATATATACTAGATCAGGTAGGTGACTAACCTTGTTTTTTTAACTACTCTTTCATTGCACACATATTATTCAGTCAACATTCCAAAGACACATGCAAGTTTTATTGATGTGTTAAGGTAGTAGTCTTTCCTGAGGCAAGCTTTGGTTGAAACTATACTGTTACACTTTTAAAGAATAAGCAAGGTCTTTGGTCTTGCTTGGCTACAATGAATCACCGCAAAGCTTTTTATTCACTCATTCATTTTTCTTCAGTCATTTATAAAGCATTTATTAAATACTCACTATAGGATATTCACTGAGGATACAAAGTATTTAGTCTTGGTCTGTTCGGAAGAATCACAAAGAATCACTACAACATTAGTTTATTTACAGTCATCCTGTCACAAGAAAATATTTATTGAACACCTACTAAGTGAAAGACACTGTAGAAAGCCTAGAAATACAGCAACATACAAGGAACAGGAGAGAGGTCTGGGTAAAGGGCACACATTTTAGAGTCACCAGCATAACTGAAGTTTTCTGAATGAACAGAATTACTTAGGAAGGGAACAGAAGGAGAGGAGACGAGGATCTCAGACAGAAAACTATGAACTGTAACCCTTAATAACAAATAGAGGTGAAGCCAGCAAAGGAGACTAAATACACAGAACTGAGAGACAAGAAAAACAGAACAGTCTTGGTGTTATGGACACAAGAACACACAGTGCTGGGTAAAAATATGATGAGAAGAAGGAAGAGAAAAAGCAGATGTGAACAAAGACAATTCTCTTTTCAAGAAATTTGACTGGGAAGGGGAAGAAAGACAAGTATTTTTTAAGTGCTGAGGAGAAAGTATAGATAGATTAAAATAAGAAGAGAGTGCAGTAAAAATAGTATAGGGTCTTTGAAAAGATGGAGAAAATTGGATACAGAGAACAGGTAGAGAGACTGGTCCTGGAGAACAAATAGGAAAGACATATGAGTAGAGATGTGGGTGTGCCTATAGATTTGGTACTTAAAGTTTTATTAGCTCCTGTGCAATTCTTGGATAAGCAGAAGAAAGATCACTTGCTGAGCTAGAGGAAGAAGAAAAGTGGTTTAAATGGGGCTTAAGGAGTGAGGGGAAGTCTGAGGAGGGTGAAAGCTTGAAAGTTGTTGGAAAAAGTATGTGGACTACAGAAATGTAATTTGTAAGAGCCATTCAGGGAATTCTGGCCAAGATGGAGGTGTAGGTAGAAACACTTTGCTTCCTCACACAACCAAAACAAGGATAACAATCAATTTAAAAACAATAAACAACCAAAACTGCCAGAAAATCAAACTGCAGGGAACTCTGACAACCAAGGAGTTAAAGAAACATTCGTTCAGACCAGTAGGAGCGGAAGAGATGGGCAGCCAGTGGGGAGAAAACACACAGCAAGCTGGCGAACCGTGTGGGCCAGGCATGGCTGGCTGACTGGGAAACTAATGATGCAAAACCTCTAACTATAAAATATTGTGGGGGCTTCAAAGGCAGAAGAAACCCCCAGTCTCACAGGAAAGTTCACTGGAAAATGGTGCTAGAGTGGAGCAAGTAAGTGGCATTATTCCCTCTCCAACCCTTCCCCCACAGACTGCACCACAACACAGCAAAGAGGGTAATACCACCCAGGTAAACACCTAAGGCTTCAACCCCTTACAACATAACAGAAGCACTGAGACAAAGAAATATGGCCCAAATGAAAGAACAGATCAAAACTCCAGAAAAAGCTAAGCAACAAGGAGACAGACAACCTTACTGATGCAGAATCCAAAACACTGGTAACCAGGAAGCTCACAGAATTGATTGAGCTCCTTCACAAAATGGAGGAAGAAATGAAGGCTATACAAAATGAAATAAAGAAAAGTATACAAGGAACCAACAGTGAAAGGAAGGAAACCAGGACTCAAATTAACGATTTGGAACAAAAGAAAGAAATACACATCCAACTGAAACAGAATGAAGAAACAAGAATTCAAAAAAAATGAGGAGAGGCTTAGGAACCTCTGGGACAACTGTAAACATTCCAACATCCAAATCATGGGGTGCCAGAAGAAGAGGACAAGCAAGAAGTTGAAAACTATTTGAAAAAATAGTGAAGGAAAATTTCCCCAATATGGTGAAGGAAACAGAATTCTAGGAAGTCCAGAAAGCTGAGAGGGTCCCAAAGAAATTGGACCCAAGAAGGAACACACCAAGGAACATCATAATTGAGTTACCCAAAATTAAAGATAAGGAGAGAATCTTAAAAGTAGCAAGAGAAAAGGAGACAGTTACCTACAAAGGAGTTCCCATAAGACTGTCAACTGATTTCTCAAAAGAAACCTTGCAGGCAAGAAGGGGCTGGCAAGAAGTATTCCAAGTCATAAAAGACAAGGACCTACACCCAAGATTACTCTATCTAGCAAAGTTGTCATTTAGAATGGAAGGGCAGATAAAGTGCTTCCCAGATAAGGTCAAGTTAAAGGATTCATCATTACCATGCCCTTATTATATGAAATGTTAAAGGGATTTATCTAAGAAAAAGAAGATAAAAAATAGGACAGTAAAAAGACAACAAACTCACAACTATCAACAACTGAACCTAAGAAAAACTAAAACAAAAACTAAGCAAACAACAGAACAGAAACAGAATCACAGAAATGGAGATCACATGGAGGGTTATCAGTGTGGTGGGGGAGAGGGAAAATAGGAGGGGAAAGGTAGAGGGAATAAGAAGCACAAGTGGTATACATAAAATAGACAGGGAGAGGTTAAGAATAGTATAGGAAATAGAGAAGCCAAAGAACTTATATGTACAACCCATGGACATGAACTAAGGGGGCCAGGAAGGTGAGGGGGTGCAGGGCCAAAGGGGGTATAAAGGGGAGAAAAAATTGGGACAACTGTAATAGCAGAATCAATAAAATGTACTATTAAAAAAAGAAAAGCCAATTCATGTGGCTGATTATAAATTTCTACAAGTACCAGTCTGGTTATACAATTTTCTGCAGCTGTGCTTGAAATCAGCATGTAAAGGAGAGAATAATGGCAAGAAACTAAACTGAAACAAAAGAACATGGACTCTTAGCTCAAATGAGGAAAATAAAGAACGAATAGGGCTACTGGAAAGCAAGAAGGAAAGGTTCAGCAGTTCAGATGAAGTTGAAAAAGTAGTTTGTTCAGCAGTTTTGATCTCTTTTTTGATCTATTCTCCCACAAATATTTAAGTTTGAAGTTTATAATCTTTAAATTTCAAGGACTTGAAATCCTATGATCAGGTTTATGTTACAATAAATTAATAATCAAGGACTTTGGTAGTCATTAGTGTTGGCAAATATTCCTATAATAGTTCTCATCCCAGGCACTTTGAAGGATTGCCCCTCCCCATTCCTTTGAAGTTGGGTTGAGGGAGGGACAATGAAATGTGAGCAAAATGACATGAACCACTTACAAGCATAAGCAATTAGGAGGCGAATAGTTCATCACTCTCTCATTCTACCACAGCAACCAATATTTCAATAGTGTCTTCTTAGTTGGCCTGAGTCCCAGAATGAGGAAGATACAGAGCAGTACCTCCTGTCAAGCCACAAAGGGTATTTTGGGTGAGTGATAAATTTTAAAGCCAAGTAAGTGGGTGCCAATGGTGGGCTATGAAAGGGAAGGAAAGAATGAGAGATGGGTAGGAAAAGCAAGGCAGACCTGGAAAATATGAGAGCAAGAGTCTCCTCCCTATCTGCCATATCCAGCCCATAAGGCATTTCCACTTGCACCTCTCACAAAGTCCTGAAACTTGAAATTAAAAAAAAAAAAAATCAAAATAATTTATCCACAAATTAGCAGTCCTTCTCAACTTCCCCATTACTTCCAGTGCCATCACCAACCTTTTGATTCTGCTTCTTTTCCTCCTCATCTCATTCACCAGCCCATCAAGGCCTATTAATGCATGCATTCACACCCCATATAAGCCATGACCAAGTCCTGCCAATTCTTCTTTTTCAATTTCTCTTAGATCTGACTCTTAAATCTTTTTATGTTCATGGCAACCACCTTGATCTACATGGACTACTCTGGTCTAGCTGTGCTAGAATTTAAGCTCCGTAAGAACAGAGATCTTATTTGTTTGCTCACTCCTGTAATACCCTGACACACTGCAGGCACTCAACATGAGGAAATTTCCAAACAGTAGTGAGAAACATCTTTGCAAAAAGTTGTTCTCCATCAAGTCTTTCCTCTAGTCAAGATCCGGTGATTGAGTACTTTACACCATAGCACAGAATCTAAAATTCTTCTACCAAGCATTTAATGCCTTCCATAAAGCGGGCACCATTTTCTCTACCCAGTTATCAGAAATGGTCTCCTTGACATAGTCAAGGCAGTTCTAACCATCTCTAATAATTAAACTACTCTTTATTGTATCCATGAATTGTCAACAGTGTGTCCTTTACTACTAAAAATTACACTGACTCCTTTAAAATCAGAACCAAAACTTAAATTATTTTGTCTTTTTTTAGTATATTTTACTGAATATGCTATTACAGTTGTCTCATTTTTTTCCTACCCTTAATCCCTCTCTGCCCAGTACCCCCATTCCCTCCAGCATTACCACCCCTTAGTTCATGTCAATGAGTCATACATATAAGTTCTTTGGCTTCCACATTTCATGTACTATTCTTACCCTCCCCATGTTTATTGTGTACCTACAAATTACGATTCTTATTCCATGTACCTTTTCTCCCATTCTCCCCACCCCTGCTAACCCTCCATGTGATCTCCATTTCTGTGATTCCGTTCCTGTTCTACTTGTTTGCTTAGATCATTTTTTTTAGGTTCAGTTGTTGATAGTTGTGAGTTTGTTGCCATTTTACTGTTCATAGTTTTTATCTTATTTCTAAGTCCCCTTAACATTTCATATAATAAGGGCTTGGTGATGATGAACTCCTTTTACTTGACCTTATCTGGGAAGTACTTTATCTGCTCTTCCAGTCTAAATGCCAGCTTTGCTGGATAGAGCAATCTTGGATGTAGGTCCTTGACTTTCATGACTTGGAATACTTCTTTCCAGCCTCTTCTTGCCTGTTAGGCCTCTTTTGAGAAATCAGCTGACAGTCTGATGGGATCTCCTTTGTAAGTGACTGTCCCCTTATCTCTAGCTGCTTCTAGAATTCTCTTCATTTTAATCTTGGCTAATGTGATTATAATGTGTCTTGGTGTGTTCCTCCTTGGGTCCAACTTCTTTGGGACTCTCTGAGCTTCCTGGACTTCCTGGAAGTCTATTTCCTTTGCCAGATTGGGGAAGTTCTCATTTATTACTTGTTCACATAACTTTTCCACTTGTTGCTCTTCATCTTCTCCTTCTGGTACTCTTGTAATTCAGATATTGGAATGTTTAAAGTTGTCTGAGAGGT
>PVKU01011959.1:0-39161 GCA_004027475.1 Anoura caudifer
GGAGAGAGGGGGACAAGGTACATAGAACAAGTAGCATAGATGGTAGGTAGAAAATAGACGGGGGGAGGGCAAGAGTAGTGTGGGAAATGTAGAAGCTAAAGAACTTATGACACATGGGCATGAACTAAAGGGGGGAATGTGGGTGGGAGGGGTGTGCAGGGTGGAGGGTAATGAAGGGGGGAAAATGGGACAACTGTAACAGCATAATCAATAAAATATAATTAAAAAAATAATAATAATAATAAATAAATAAAATCTTTTTAAAAAATATACAGGAGTAATTAAGGCTCCTGAGCTGTGACATATATCTGACCCTCAAATGGTCCAGAAGAAAAAAAGTGTGTTTGCATCGATGTGTAGGAAGAAGGGTAGGAAAGAGCTCTCTCGGAGTTAAAGAGTAGGTGCTGTTCTTTGGACTCTTCCTTGTTTTTGCAACTTTTTGTACATTTGAAATGATCTCCAAATAACTTAAACAGGAGTGGGGCAGTGCTGTGCCCCATGGTCCTGCTGCACTCCCCCCCCCATACCCCGTGTCCTTCAGCCCTACCTGGATGACCTTCCCGCAGAATAGCCAACATCTGCCCTCCCTGCAGATCTCAGCAAAGTGTCCCTTCGTCACAAGGGGCTCCTGGTTCAAAATTAGTCCCCTCCCTCATGGCACCCCTTTTCCTCCTTTATCGTTGCCATTGGGTTGGTTTGTCGGGCCCATTAGACTCTGAACCGCCAAGAATGTGAGGCCGCACCTGCCCCGTTAACACCTAAGAGAGTACCAGGTGGGCTCTCGATAAGGAAGGAGAGACCATGGTGCTTCTCCTGGCACCACCCTGATGGGCCGGCTGAGTGGCAGTCAGGGATCCCAGGGTGGGGGTTCCCTGTCAGGTGAGGCGCAGGCCCCTCTCTAGTCCAGCGCCTCCTGCCCACAGCACCCAGAGGCCCTGGTGCGCACTGCAGCCTGGCCAAGGTGCAGGGCAGCCACACTTCTGCCACAGCTGCCCTGCCCTGCACAGGCAGGGATCTGCCCTGCTCTGTCTGCTCTGCAGGCTTCCCCAAAGCCCAGGCCACAGCCACAGGCCCCTTGGCTAGCAGCCACCTGGAGGAGGCTGAGGGGGGCCGGCACACTGAGGGGTGAGGGTGGGGGCGGGGTGGGGGGGCGTGCAAGCTGATGCAGGAGAGCTGCGACCTTGCCCACTCTGCTCTACACTCTGCACCTCTGTGGGGGCAGCTGAGCGGGTTCACACAAGCAGTGGCTCAGCCTGCGTCTCACATGTGCCTCTTATGTAGTGTCTTCCCGTGTTCCACAGCTTGTCACATTTCCAGCTGTCATGGGGAGACGGAGCTAACGGGTGTGACGCAGCCTGAGTGGTTTACGGTTATTCTCGGGAAGAGCGGGTGGGTGACAGACTGGGGGAGAGGTGCGAAGCAGGGTGGGGGTGCAGGACCCGCTCAGACTGTGGTTCCACAAGCCGGGAGGGGAGCCAGCAGGAAGGCAGGGCTGCGGGCCGGGAGGGCAGAAAGCCATGGGGCAGGGGTGGGGGTGAGGGGCGGCTGAGTGGGTGGGAGCTAGCATCTGAGACCCGAGAGGGCAGGCCTGCAGGGAGAGTGGTGAGTCGGGATGTGGAAGGGACAGAAGCAGAGCTCTGGCCAGCCTTGGAAGCCCAAGGGGTGGACAGGGAGGGCGCTGGCAGGGAGCTGGGAGGGGACCTGGGAAAAGGCAGCGTCCCAGAACCCTTTCCAGGAGAGGCGTGTCCGCTGTCTGGTGGCACAGAGGGATGGTGTGCGCAGGGGCGAGGCTGAAGGGGCTGGTGGGCACCTTGCTGGGGAGGTGTTTGGGGGCTCAGGTCTGCCTCCCTTCTCCCTGAGGCCTGAGAGCAGGGGTGGGGGCCCTGCCTTCCCAGTGCTTCCCCCTGGCTCGCCCCCACTCCCCGGTCCTTCTCCCTGCCTCCAGGGGTGCCCCGACCTGGCTCTGACCCTCCCTGTGGCTGTCTAGTCTCCCCGACGCCCCTGCCTCGGACGCTGCCCCAATCCATTCTCTTCCTTCCTTTCCCTTTATCTCCCCAGCTGGTCCTAATTTACAACCAAAACGCACCAGTGTATCTATGGGTTTCATAAGGTTTGCTGCTCCCTGAAATGCCTTTCATAGTGATGCTTCGAAGGTCCAGACAGCACATCCAGGATGTAGCCTCTCTGACCTGCTGTGCCTTCCCGTCCAGGGGGGAGTCGTGCCCACCTGGGAGCCCCTGGTGCACAGTCAGTGAGGGGCTCCAACCAGCCCCCGGGCTTAGGTCTGGCCCCTCAGCAATCGCTCCATCCTATTAGTTACTGTTCCTCTTTTTCTCTTTCAGGACTGACCAGCTTTGCATTTGCTGGGTTGACGACTTGCTGAAGGGCAATAGAAGTTGGTGAGACTCCCCCTCCCATCCTCTTTCCCCAGAAAGAGGGATGACTCAAGCAGCCCAGCAGAGAACCTACTCCCTCCATCAGGGGTCCCTGATGGAGCCGCTACCCCTGAGAGCTGCCACAAGGGGGCACCAGTATACAGCTGTGTTCTCCCGGTCCCCACCTGCTTCGAAGCTCACTCTTCCCGGCTAAGACGGGTCTCAGAAATCTCCAAAATCTGAAACAACGTTTCCCACGCAGCTGCTGACCGCCGTGACAGCTCCTTCCCCTCTGCTGCACAGACACAGCAGTGGTGCCCGCAGCCGCTTGGGCCCTGCCCCTCCCATTCTCTGCAAGGCAGCCCCTCCATTCTCCAAGGTTCTGTGCCTGCCTCTCCCACACCTCAGAGCCAGCCATCCCCAGGCCCATGCCGTCCCTGCACAATCTCCTGGGGACGCAGTCAGGGGCTGGCAATGCCACAGGAAGCCCAGGAAAGCAAGTGGGCTGTGGGGAGAGGGCCTGGCTCCATCCCTGCAGGTGCTGTAGACTAGCTGAGAGCTTTAGGCAAATCCCTAACCTCCGTTTCCTGCACCACAACACCGGACCAATCACACACCATGCCTGACAGCATTCCACATGCAAAAAGCGCTTGTAAGTGGCAACAACCCAGAGGCATTGAAATGCTATATGAGTTCAACCTGATATTCAGGGAGATATGCCTTGGTTACATCTCTAAAGAGATGCTGGACCTCCACTTAAATACCTCCAGTGACGGAGCACTCACTCCCTTACAAGAAATCTTGAGACCAGCATTTACTGGCCTCTCGCTGTCCTACCAGGCACCAGCCACCTTCCATCTTCCTGGAGATCTTGTGCATGAAATGACATCCCCGCTCTGCAGATGAGCATAGGGAGGCCCACAGCGGCTGGTTCTGTGAGGGCCCCAGATCTGTGTAATTCCACAGTCCAGGTCACACCGCCCTCTGCTGGTGGGAAAGCTGGTCGTTGTTTAATGGAGCTGAATCTGAGTGAGGTGTAGGTTGGCTGCTTATCCTTCAGGCTGTCCCCCTAGACTTGGTCTGTGGTCCCACAGGCCCGGAAGTGCCAGCCCGTGGGGAAGCCTGGCAGTCAGCATTGGTGCCCACAGGGCAGGCCTCAGGAGGCCTGTGTGACCCGAGGTTGGGGCATTCTTCCCACCCCTGAGTCCTAGGGTATCTGTGTTCAGCACCTTTCTAGTAATTGTACCTCTTGAAGTGAGGGTTCCATGCCCAGCCCTGTCCCCACTAGCCTCGCCCCACCCCTGTAGGGCAGGTAGGTCCCTGTTGTTTTCATTCCACAGGTAAGGACAGAGTTTCAGCAAGATTGACAATGGAGCCACCCCCCTAGGTGAGCGCGGAGCCAGGAGAGCAGTCAGGTCTGGCGATTCCAAGGCACCCTCTTAACCGCAGCACTGGGATCCCGAGAATTTGGGGTTGCCCCTTCTCCCTCTCCCAGACAAAGAGGGCCCCGCACACCTCTCCCGGCAGCAGGGCAGGCAGGTCCACACGTGTCCCTGCAGCCTTCGACAAGGACAGTATGGAACAGCTGGACGAACAAGGGAGCCCCCCCACCCCCATCCGCCACTGGCTGGTGGCTAAGATGGGACTTTGAGGACATCGCAGAGGGCTCTCTGACAGGGAGGTGGCGGCCTGTGGATGAGCTCCTAGGTGGGTGAGGTTTCTCTATCACTTGTTCACGGCGGGGGGCGGGGGGCGAGGCTAGTGGGGACAGGGCTGGGCGTGGAACCCTCACTTGTTCACGGCGGGGGGGGGGGGGGGACTATGCACATTTGGCCGTTTCTCCAGCATGGTTCCAGGGGACGGGGAGCGCCTGCGAAGGGCGGGGCAGAGGCTGTGCCAGGCATCTCCTCTTCCCCTCGCCCTTGTTCTCAGGCGCCAGGCGCCGTGTCGGAGGAGGACCGGCTGGGATGTGCGGCAGGTGGGCCTGCTGGGAGGCGGGACTTACTGGGGTAGCGGTAGTAGAATTCGTTGTCCATGTCGCTGCCGGAGGCGTTCCTGCTTCCCTTTCTCTCGATCCAGTGGGCGTCGGAATCGTGGTCGTAGCGCACGAACACGCCGAAGAGGACCACCATGGCCACCTGCAGGAGCAGGCACGTGAGTGGCAGCCGCCAGCGGAGGTTGGTGTTCCAGGCCATGCTGCGGGGGGGGGGGACTCCTGGCCAGGCGGGCTGTGGCGGGAATCTGGCGCTCGGAGGCGGACAGGCTTTTAATAAGACCCGGCCAGGGGCGGGGCGGGGCCGCCACGGCAGGTTGCTGAACAGCCCATCCAGGCGCCGCCCACACGCGCCCGCGCGAGCCCAACCAGCAGCGACGGGACGGACCCACGGTCCGGGCTCACCCTGGAGAGGGGACAACCAGCAGCGACCGAGAGGGCAGTGGGTGCGACGAAGGCGCCGCACCTCTGCGGACCCCTTGCCTCCGGGACGGCGCGGCCTTGCCCGCTTTGTTCCCTTGAATGGAGAAGAAAAGGTGATGCGTTTGCCTCCCGCCAAGATAGAAAACGGAGCAATTCCCAGACATAAATGGCATAAATGGTCGTTATCACGAGCCCTTTCTTTTTGTGGTTGCAGAATTCGTACAGGGCACCTGCAGAACCAGGGAAGGCTGAGAACCCGCCACAGCCGGAGTGGAGACACCTCAGTGCGAAGTGGTGCCCAACTGCGTTGTGGAAAGGAGCAGGCCAGTGGGGAGACTGGTGAGCCCAAACAGAGCCTGAAGTTTAGTTAATAGACACGTGCTCACCCACGTTGGTTTCTTAGTTGTGACCAGTACGGGCTGCTTATGTAAGATGTTAACAAGGTGGCATGGGGAGCCCTGGCCAGATAGCTCAGTTGGTTAGAGTATGGCCTTCATACACCAAGTCTGCAGGTTCGATCCCCAGTCAGGGCACATACAAAAATCAACCAATGCATGAATATGTGGAACAACAGTCACATGTTTCTCTCTCTTGATGTAAAAAATAAGCAGTAGGGGGTACTCAGGGACTCTGTACTATCTTTGCAACTTTTCTGTAAATCTCAAGTCATTCCCAAAAGAATTGGGTATCAAGGAAGAATTGTATAAAAGATTGTAAGGAGAGTTTATGAGTTTCTCACAAGGTCACCAAGCGATGACTAGGAATGACCTGTTGGTTCATGTGTGGGATCTTGACTTGAGCTAACTCTAGAATTTGAGTTAAATCTATGCTTAGTCTGTATTTTGTCCAAACAAATCTGGTTCTCTAATTTTTCTTTTACAAAAAGTTACTACAAGAGTATTGTAGAGATTTCAGGGAAAAAAAAAACCAGAAAAGTACAAAGAAGAAACCAAAATGCACCTGTGACCACCTGCAAATCACACTAGTGAGAGAGGGTGTGACCATAACACTGATTTGTGGCCTGCTTTACTTTCTTAATATTTCATAAGCATCTTCCCACATTCTTCTTCTTCTACAACATCTTTTTTCTTTTTAATCCTCATCTGAGGGCATTTTTTTCATTGCATTTTTAGAGAGACAGAGAGAGAGATCAATGCGAGAGAGAAACATCAATCAGTTGCCTCCCATACACGCTCCAACTTAGGATCAAACCCACAACCTAGGTATGTGCCCTGACTGGGGATCAAACCTGCAACCCTTTGGTGCAGGGGACACACTCCAGCCCTCTGAGCCACACTGGCCAGGGCATGCCAACATCATTTGTAATGGCAGCATATACCATGCTTTATCTGGCCAGTCCCTCGTGCTGAACAATGAGGTTGCTTTTGATTTGTTTGGTTTTGTAAATGATACTGTCATCCGCATCCAGGAACATCAGTCTTTTCCTAGAAGCAGCTAATTCCTAGAGGCAGAACTGTTTTGAGACATATCTCTAGATTCCACCAGAAACAAAGCATACACCTCCTGCCCACGGCTCGAGTGTGGTGCCCATGCCCCTTTGTGCCAGTGTTGGATTTGAAACAATGGTTACCAGTCTGGATCTCAAATCTGTAAAAGCCACAAACGACACACAGAATGCCTGGAACTGAGCATTTGATCAGTGTGCTAGGAACTCGAGTGCGGCCCCAGGGTGCCAGCCTGGGGCACCAGGGGGTCCCCGCTTCCCTGGCAGGGGAAGCAGCCCACTTCAAGACACAGCCAGACACTTCAGGGACAGTGCCGGCAAGCAGGGCCATTCAGCATGTGCCTGCTGTGTGGCAAGACACTTTCAGCATATCCTAATGACCCACAACCCTTCAGAGTGGATATGGGAGCCACTCCTAGAGGTGAAGAAAGTGCATCCTCAGGGAGGCCAGAGAACGTGCTCACCAACAAGCACTGGATTGTCCAACCTCATGACACCACGGAAGGCCTGATTCCCAGTGTGTGCACTCTGTCCAGAGAAAAACATGGAGGCACACAGCAAGGGCAGTGAGTGGAGGAGATGCAGGCGAGGGGCTGTGGACCTTTGGGATGAGGTGGGTGGGGGCACACGGACCTCTGGAGCCATCCATCGCCGCGGTGGTGGGGCCGCTGCTTGAGGATAGGGGTGGTGTCTCTCTGATTCATACCTCTTTGGCCAGTTCGGGTGAGGAGGAAGGAAAGGATGAATGATGTTCTCTGTGCACCTACTATGTGCCAGGCACTGTTCTAGGTGCTGGGATATACTAGTGAGACAAGGAGGCAAAAGGCCTGTCTTCATGGAACTTGCATTTGTTGTTTTTGGTTTGTTTTTTTTTTGGGGGGGGGTGATGTCAAAAAGAAAACAGATGGGTCAGTAAAGTGTGTAGTCTGTTAGAGGGTGGTAAGTGCCATGGAGAAAAATGTGCCCCCACACCACAACATTTGTACAATACAAGAGAGGGCACAAGTCGTTTGCCCCTGTGGATACAGCAGAAGCAAGCACTTTCCTAAGTCATTGAGGAGAGTTTGGAGGACACTGGGGTGATCAAGGTGGGCTTCATGCAAGAGGTGATCCTCCAAGGCAGAATTTGCAGAGCAGATAACAAGTAGACCCTCCCCCTCTGCCCTTTTCTTCTCTTGTCCGCCCACCACAGGAGGAATCCAGGCCAGCTCCCCATCCAGCCCCACGATTCTGATGACTATTAGAAAGCTGTCATTCTGGGCTGGCCTCTGAGAGCAGGGTTCAAGAAACCAGATGCTCAGGTTGGCCTGGCTAGGTAGGGGTTTCCCCTGAGATGCCAGTCACTTCCTCCTAAACTGTAACTGCCTCAATAGTGGTGATGACAGGGAGGATGCCAGGGACAGGACGGCTGTCTCCTCAGGAGAGAGAAGCAGAGTGCGTGGCAGCCTCCTTGGCAGGCAAAGGGGTGGGGCGGTATGGGTTGAAAGTCGAGGTGAGTCCAATTATCCTGCTTGGAGGCAGGGTCTCCCTGCTCCAGGCCTGGTGGCCAAGGTGAGGGAGACGTGCAGGGACAGGCACTGAGTCATCCTTCCCTCTGCCCATCCCTCTTGGCAGATTGCCCTTGGCTTCCTTGGCCTCGGTCCCATGAGCAGCCCATGGTGGTGGCAATGGCAGGACGCCAGGACTCAGGCATTCCTGGGGCGGGTCTCAGGATAGCAGATTTGGTCAGAGCGCATCCCCTCTTGGGGCCTTGTGACTGAGAACCTGTGGTCAGCCCTACCCACTACCCTGGTCCACTGTGAGGCTCCAGGGAGAACCCACAGCCTGGCAGGTAGCCCTAGACACAGATATTCAAAGGAGCCGGGGTTCGAGTCCCAGCCCAGCTGCCTCCCAGCTGGGAGCCCTTAGGCAAGCTATTGACCTCCCTGGGCCTCTGTTGCCTATTCACCCGATGGGGTGACAGGAGGCCCCCACCCTCAGGAGGGCTGTGAGAACTAGGATACTCTAAGGCATGTCCTGACACCAAGGTGGCTCCCGGCTCCCGTGGGGATGGGTGACTTCAGCACCAGTAGCCAATGTTTCAAGGAAGCAGTCACTTTTGTTTGCATGTGGAAATGAATGAGAAAGTCCTGTGGAAAGCTGTTGAATAAAATGGGGACTTGCTTCCACAATGTAGAGCAGCGATTTTCAACTGGCGTGATGCAGGAATTTTTTTTTTAATTGATTGATTTTAGAGAGAGGGAGGAAAGTGGGGTGGAGAGAGAGAGAGAGAGAGAGAGAGAGAGAGAGAGAGATCAATTTGTTGTTCCACTTATTTATGTATTCACTGTTTGCTTCTTACATGTGCTCTGACCAGGGATGGAACATGCAACCTTGGTGTATTGAAATGATGCTCTCACCAACTGAGCTGCCCAGCCAGGGCAAGAATGTTTAAAACATGCAATACCTGACTACGCAGTCAGGGGCATTGGCCTCTTTTCCCTCAGATGGTCAAATAAAAAAATGACAATAGCCAACACAATAGTCATCTAGTGTGAATGAATCAAAAGTATACCCTTTTTTTTTGTCAAGCAGGCAAAAAAAACATATTTTTTGGTGTGCCGCAGAATTTTAGTAATTAGTTTACGTGCCACGAGATGAACAAGGTTGCTGATTGCCGAGGTAGACGATGGTGTGTTCTTCTCTGGGGCTCTCTGACCTGGGTACAGGAAGACACAGGCACTCCATCCCCAGGCCCTCCAGCCCCAGGCCCTCCCCAGGAACCGTGTGGCTACCGGCCCGTGGGGTGAGAGGAGAAGACACAGGTCTCTGTGCAGAACTCTCTCCTCCATGACAACTGGTGGGATCAAAACCAAGGTCTCTGGTCATGGGGGACGAGACACCCTGTGCTCCTGGGTGGGTGGATCTGAGAAGAACACAGCATCTTGTTCTTTCAGACAGAAATGCATACCCTGAATTTAATCACGCAGAAACAGTAGCAACCCCACATTGAAGGACATTATGTAAGACAACAGGCCTGGGTTCTTTAAAAAAAAAAAAAAAAAGATTTTATTTATTTATTTTTAGAGAGAGAGGGGAAAGAAGAGAGAAAGAGACTGAGAGAAACATCAATGTTTGGTTGCCTCCTGTGCGCCCCCTACTGGAGCCTGGCCCACAACCCAGGCCTGTGCCCTGACTGGTAATGGAACTGGAGACTGTGGTTCATAGGTTGGTACTCAATCCACTGAGCCACACCAGCCAGGGTTGCTCGTTCGTCCTTCCTTCCTTCCTTCCTTCCTTCCTTCCTTCCTTCCTTCCTTCCTTCCTTCCTTCCTTCCTTTCTTTCTTTCTTTCTTTTCTTTCAATGAACTTGAGACTGCACTTATCACAGCCTCATATAAGTCCTACAAGGTTATGCTTACTTATCTCTTCTCCCTGGTTGATTTCTGGCTGCAGGGGTCAGGGACCGGGTCGGGGGGCAGTGAGCAGTGAGGCTGGCCTGTGCCTGGCATGAGGGCAGTTGGAGGATCTAAAGCCCTTATGCCCTTAACTCCCTTCATAGGAACCTCAGGAGGGGTGGGCTCTAGTGCTGCAGAGCACTCCAGATGCATTCCCAACACTTTGAGAGTGACTGCCAGTGATAACCAAAGAAGGAAGGGAAGAGAGGCTCATGTAGCCACGCCAACCCCAGTGGTAGAACACACTCCATAGGCCCTGCACCCTCAGCTCAGGGTCCCTCTGTCCCTACTGGCTCGGACACAAGGCCAGCCCAGGCACAAGCTGGCCGTGCACTCCTGCCATCTGATGAAAACCCCCTTTCCACCTCATTCCAGCTTTCCACGAGTCAACCTCTCTGACAGTCTGCCTGATCACCCCCAGCTGCCTCCCCTCTGGCACCCCCCCTCGCTCCTTTCTGTGATTATAATTTTAAATTTTTTATTTTTTTAAATCACAGAACAGTGCAAGCGCATTTGTTTTCCCTCCTTTAAACAGTTTCGGGGGGCCTCTCTCCTTGGTCTGGCCCCAACCTCTCATCCTGCTGTCCAACGCCCATGTCTGACCTCCAAGGTTGGCCTGTCCTGAACTGACCTCTCCAAGGCCTATGTTCACGTGGCACACCTTTTTTATTTTTTTAAAGATTTTATTTATTTATTTTTAGAGAGGGGAAGGGAGGGAGAAGAGAGGGAGAGAAACATCAATGTGTGGTTGCCTCTCACGCGCCCTCTATTGGGAACCTGGCCCGCAACCCAGGCATGTGCTCTGACTGGGAATCAAACCGGCAACCCTTTGGTTCGCAGCTGGTGCTCAATCCACTGAGCTACACCCACCAGGTCACATGGCACATCTTTTAAATCTAGGAGAAATTTAGGAAAGGCAGGGGCTCTATCCACAGACACAACCAACATTCTATTGGGGCTAATAATCCCCAAGTATGTCTTTTATCAAGTTATGGCCCAAACACGGAAGAGGGTCCAGGGCACCTAGGAGGGGTCCTTGGCAGAGGGGAGGGTATGAGAAAGTCCCCCAAACACATTCCTGCCCCCTCACACTTTTGTTTAGAGGGCTCCATGACCTTAACCCTGACAGAGACAAGCCTAATCACAGCTTTCTAGAACTGTTCTCCTGTTGGAGTAAGGAAACCAGTTTTCCCTCATTTTTAAATCCATGGGGAGAAAACAAAGAATGGGGGATTAAAAGATCTGGGCTGCAAATGCAGAAGAATTGTCAAACCTACGGTGAGAATCACACAGCCCAGGCATGACCCAGCAGGAGCAGTGGGCAAGCCGCTTCTGAAAGCCCTGAGCACAGAGGCAGACCCTGACTCAGCTGTGGCTGCAGGGTGGGCCGAGCCCAGCCCTGTGCTGCACTAGGGCTGCTGCGTGGCAGGACAAGGCAGGCTGGTTTGCAGAGGAAGCAGAGGCGCAAGATGGTCAGGGTACTGCCCCAACCAAGGAAGTCCTCTGGGCAGGGCTGGTTCTGTGGAGCAGGAGGGACCAGTCGGGAACCTGCAGCAGCAACACATCTGCCCGTAAGGACTGAGCTCTCATTCATTTTCTTCCCTGAGTAATTCCTCCTGGTTTATCAGGGTTCATCACAGGTATCACTTCCTCCAGGAAGCCCTCCCTCAGGGCTCTAAGCACACAGCAGTGAACTCTAGGAATTCCCTGCTTCCCTCTCCAGGCTGCAGATCCCTTGGGAGAGGACAGTAGGTGGTTCATCATTGTGTCCCTCATGCTTGGCAGATGACTGGGGGATATGGAGGAAATGAGAGGAGCAAGGAATGGAGGGGAAGGAAAGGGGAGGATGGGTGGCTCAGTTGGCTGGGTGTCATCCTGTACAGCAAAGGCTTGTGGATCCAATCCTGGATCCCCGGTCAGGGCTCATACCTGGGTTGCAGGTTCCATCCCCGGTTGGGGTGCCTACAGGAGGCAACCCATTGATCTCTCTCTCTCTCATCAATAAACATATCCTTGGGTGAGGATTAAAAATAAAGGGAGGGAGGAAGAGAGGGAGGTAATAAGGAGGGAGGCCAGAGGAGGGAGTAGGGGAAGAGGAAGGGAGGGAGCGGTACCTGTCCCCCACACAGATGCCCAAAGCTCACCCATACTTGATGGACAGCGGTTTATCTACAGCATCACTCACCCAGGCTTCCCTGCATTGGGGACTCATTCTCTGCCCCATGCAGGCCCAGGCCAGGGATGCGGTCGGCCCAGGCTAGTGGGTCCTGAGCCTGGGACTGTGAGGGCTCTCGATGAGCACAGGCTGGCAAATGAGGGTGGGTAACTCTTGGGGCCTAGGGGGAGCCCAGCCACAGAGGGGACCGTGCAAATTCCTATTCAATCCAATTCTTGTGCATTTCAATTTGATCCACATCATTTCCAAGCGGTATTCTTAGAGTGACACGTGCTTCTGTTGAATGTTTTTCACCAATGACAATAGCATTATTGTTGTCCCTGAATATAGAGGAAAGGAAGCTCATTGTGGCCAATGCAAAGGAAAAAATAGAAAAATGACCCAGAATCCTAGAGATAACTCTTGCCAACCTTCTGTGGCATCTCATTCTAGAATTTACATGCACCTTTACATTTTTGTATAGTAGCATTTCAGTCTCTAAAGTTTTAGAAATAACTTCCTTGTAAGTTAGTAGCACTGTGATTTATTGAGTCCAGTCTTGTAGGAGCAGCAAAGGATCAGGCAGCGTCTGTGGCTGACATGACTGGTAGTGAGATCTGGAAAGGCGGAGGAGACTCCCTCTCCAAAGGACAGATGCTGTGTGACCCCCACCTGTGTGAGACACTATGAAGACGCCTGTGCTTGGAGACAGAGAGTAGAAGAGTGGCCAAGGGCGGGGGCGATGCGGGAGTGGGGTGGGAGTGTTGGGTGGGGGGGGCAACAGTGTGAATGTGCTTAACGCCCATCAGGTGCCTCAAAATGGTGAAAATGGTCTAGTTTTATGTGATGCATATTTTACCGCAATTTAAACATAAATTTTAAAAAAAACTTGAAAGGAAGAAAAGCTGCGGGCACACAGACAGGCACCGTCAGGATGGGTATCTGGAGCGAAGGCGGGAATAGACAGAGACGTAGGTGGACGGGGAACAGCAGTGGGAGGGAGACGTTCACTCTGTTCCTTTTAATGCTTTTTCAGTGACTTTGTTGCCTATTCAAAACATGAAGCACATAATACTTTTTTTCCCCAGCAAAAGAAAGAAAGTTCTTTCTAATAGTGAACTGAAACCTGTCCTATAATCGTGATAAGCAGGTCGAATTCCTCCTCGAAGTGATGGTTCTCCAAGTCCTCAGAGTTTTCTGCTTCCTCTGGGTGTGGTCTTCAGCTCTCTGTGCCTCCTGCTCAGTATTTTGGGGGCACTGATCACTGCAGAACGGTGTCTCCATCTGTGCGCTCTGTGGTGGACATGTGTGGTTTGGGGCTGTTGGCATGCACTCCCCCCCCAACCCCATGGCCTCCTAGGTCTCCTTTGGAGAATCTCCCACTGTGTTCAGTCACTGTTGGAGCAGGTCCTGACTTCCCACTATGAAAGCAAAAGGTACCAACGGCCCCATCAGGAGGCAAGCTTGTGACTCAACCAATCTCCTCGCTCTTCCTGGGCTCTGCTCTTATGCTTTTTCCTTAGCTACCCAGGCCTCCAGAGCTCCTTGGTTTGGCCCATCCTCTAATCCTGGCCTTCCAGTCTCCATCAATTCTGTGAGCCCTAAAGGCTGTTGACCCTGGAAGGAATTTACCTGTGAGAGAATTTACTCCTGGTGGGTAACTGGGCCCCAATTCGCAATCAGAGCCTAATAGCTATTACTTACAGGAAGCCTCTCCTGCATGCCGGGCCATGGGAAAGCCACGTGCCAGGGTGCCTGCCCTGTGTTCCTGCTGTCTGAGCTGACCCTTATAAAGGGGTTCCTGAAATTGTATTTCCACCAATGGGCTGAGACCAGCCTCATCCAATTGGAGCTGCGCAGCTATATCCTCATTTGCATCTTTAGTGACTAATCAGAGTGGCTCCATAATGACCAATCAGGGGTCAAGATTCCAACCAATCCAGACAGTGCCATTTGGACCACTCAAACTGTGCAAAGTTGGATCCTTTATTTGCATAGAAATGGACGAATCAGGGTCCAGGGTAAACAGTTGCTCTATAAGTGGGCCTTCCCTTTGATTCAGGGGAGCTCACTTTCAGCTTCCTCTAGAGGCTTCCTTTCCTCGGTTTGCATACTACTCACGTGAATTAAGGCTCTTCTTTTACTGCATCCCAGACTTCGGACTTCTATTGGCTTGGTGGCAGTGACCTCTTGTTGTTGAGGCCTTCCAAAAATGTTTGCTTAAGCTGACCAGAGCCAGCCTCTGTAGTTCATGAGCAAGAATCCTAACTGATAACAGCCCTAATTTACATATGATTGGGGTAGGGGGTGATGTTCTGTTTTCCAGAGATGGCCTCAGTACCTTCCATCCCACATGCTAGTCTATAGGCTAGCGGTTCCTTCCATGGGGAAGTGGGTCTGTGTCTTCTGCTCTTGAATCTGGGCAGACTTCCACAAATACATTATGTGACTTCTAAAACTAGGTCATAAAGAAGCCAAGCAGCTGTGGCCTGGTCCCTTAAGAGGCTTGCTCTGGTGGGGAAGTCACCCCCCAATGTAAGAAATTCAGTGCCCCCTGATGCTGCACAAGCACCTGTAGGTGATCTGGTCGAATGTCCCAGATGGAGCCCCCAGCCCACAGCCAAGATCAGCCGCCTGCCGAGTGAGTGCATCACCATGGACACCCAGCCCAGTCCTGCCTTCACACGATGGCAGCCCTAGCCCACAACTCTCTGGGCACCTCCAGCAAGAACCTCTCAGGTAAGCCCCCCCAGATTTCACACCCACAAAACCATGAACAAAAAGTGGATCTTTTTTTTTTAATTTTTAAAAATGTGTATTGGTTTTAGAGAGAGAGGAAGTGGGGGAGAGAGAAAGAGAGAAAACATCCATGTGAGAAAGAAGCATTGATTGGCTGCCTGCCGTTGGCACCCTGACTGGGGATCAAACCTGCAGCCTTTTGGTGTATGGAACAATGCTCCAACCAACTGAGCCACACCAGCCAGGGGAAAAAAACAGATCATTTTAAGATACTGAATTCTTGAATTTTGGGATTATTTGTTACACAGCATTAGAAACTAGAAACTCTTGCTTGCTTGCTACTTATCTTACCCCAAATCCTTTCCATATACTGCCTCATGCAAAACCCTCATGAGTCTGTGAGTTGGGGACAATGATCCCCTGGTAGAAAAGAAGAGTCAGTCAGGTCTCAGAGGAGACAGGCGGCTGGACAAGTGTCACCATGTTGAGTGACACTGGTGCTTTTTCTGCTGGGGCAAAGCCCTCGAACACAAGCCTAAAGCAGCAAGGGAAGGAAGAAAGGTGCTTTTTTTCCTTCTTCTTTTTTTAGATTTTATTTATCTATTCCTAGAGAAAGGGGAAGGGAGGGAGAAAAAGAGGGAGAGAAACATTGATGTGTGAGAGAATTATCAATTGGTTGCCTCTTGCACGTCCCCAACCAGGGACCTGGCCTGCAGCCCCAGCATGTGTGCCCTGACTGTCGACCTTTCAGTTTGCAGAACAATGCCCAGCCCTCTGAGCCACACCAGTGAGGGCAGGGAAGAAAGTTGAATTAAACAACACAATGTTGTGAAAATAAAGTTTCCTGAAGCTTTGCAATCCTTTTAAAGGGATTAAAGGGCCCACATTGCTCCACCCCACACATTGGCCAAATGACAGGTGAAACATGCAGCCCGTGAGGTGGGGCTGAGGAGTAGGAGTTGTCACAGAACCTTGTTGTGACAGAGTGCCACAGAGAGTGACCTCCTGGTACTTGTAAATCACCTCCTGTGATTCTCAGACAAGTCTGTTAAGACCCGGGCTGAGCCCTCCAGCAGGTGATTGGCTTCGAGTCCGGGAGAGAGCATGCATATGCATGAAGGTGGTGACCAGGAGGCTTAGCAATAATTCCTTGCTGAGTTCCTGTTAGGAGCTCAACACCGTCTGAATATTGTCCCTAATCCTGCCAGGTTGACATCGTTAATTGGGTGGAGGAGGCAGGTGACAGGCGGTGACAGTGGCCAAGGGCTGTGAGCCGCATGGAGAGCAGGTTCTGGAGGAAGAACTAGCAGAATGCGGGGTCCCCAGAGGCCAGAGAGTCAAAGCTGCTAGGGAAGGAGCAATGTCCCCACCAACCTAGGGAGACTCTGGGGGATCCATGTCTTGCGTTCATTGACTCCCCAGCTAGAAGGGGCCTGCCTGGTCAGACCCCTTCGGTTGAGATAGGGCCGTGACAGCCAGAGAGGACTTGCCTACGGTCCCCCAGGTGACAGCAGCCGGCCACACAGGAGTTCACGGTCCTGGCTCCTGGACCAGTTCTCTCTCAGCGTTGCCTTCCTTTGGTTCTGGGGACCAAACTCAGGCCATGAGCAGGGTGACCCTTTAATATATTATCCAAAGCAGAGGGAGAGGGGGCATTATTAATAATTACACCAGGGCGCAGGTGTAAACAGAACTGCTCTGGGCTAATGGGACAGATGGTCACCCTAGCATGACAGCTGAATGCCACCCACCTGCCCATGAAGGAGGCTTCCTTTTGGCTAAAGGGGCCAGAGAATTCGTTATCACCCTCCTTGGCTGGTGAAGGGCCGGGAGACCCAGCAGCCCTGAGGGCCCGGCCTTCCCAGGGGTGTTCAGGGCGCCCAGAGCCCGCGGCTCTGCGACTGGCCTCGCTCCCCAGCTGGAGCTGTGTACGCATAAACAGAGGACTTGCTTATACTGTCCCCACCTACCAGAGGACAAGTGTCCTGCCAAGCCCAGCAGAGCTCTGCTTTCAGGTGCTTCCCTCTGGTGGGTGGCGGCCACTGAACCAAAGCTATCTCGCCACACAGCTGTGAACAAGGGCCTGCTGTGGGCCCCAGGGCCGCAGGTCCCTCCTGGGCTGGTCGCGGGGCGCAGCAGGAGCGTCCAGGGTGTCTGGAGCCCCGCGCCTCGCTGGGGCCGGCTGGGGCTAGTGTGTTTGCTCCACCCTCCCTCACACCTCCGCCCTCCCCCAGGGGCACAGATTCTCAGACCTCATGGCGCGCAGGGATGCCCTGGGACTGTGCTAAATTGCAGATCGGGACTCAGCAGGCCCGGAGAGGGGCCAGAGGCAAGGCGAGGCGAGCGCTGCTGGGTCGGGGACCAGGTTGAGTAGTGAGTCCAAATGGGCCTCCTCGGAGAGGCCCACCTCAACGACAACCTACCTAAAGGAGGCCCCCATCACCCTCCCACAGCACCTTGCGTTCAGGGCAGCCATCCTCGCTCCTCACTGGCTTCTGTGTGTGTCCCTGGCAGCGGGAGAGCGTTTCCTTCTGTCCCCGACCGAGCGAGCATGTCTTCTATACCCATCCTGCTCACAAAGCCTCTTCCCCAAACGACACTGGGCCCTGTCCTGACAGTTGTAGGGGCACACGGTGACCCAGAAGTGTGAGATCTGGATTTGTGTCGCTTCAGCAGTGCGTGCATGTGTGGTGAGGTGTTCAGGCAGCCACAGGAAACTAACGCAGGCCCCATCCTGGAGGCTTTGAGTCCAAAGCTGCAGGGGAGGCCCGGCAGCCTGTGTAGAACCAGCTCTTCAGGGGACCTGTGGCTCTCCACCCATGGTTCTTGACCTTCCTGACGTGTCAGACTCATCTGGGGCGTTTCTGAAAGCTAACACCCCCAGAAATTCTGATTTAATCGGCCTGGAGTGGGGCTCAGGCATCCCATTTTCCAAAGTTCCAGGGTACTCTGCCCTGTCAAAACTGACCCCAGGGATTCCTTCCCCTCATGCCTGAGTCTCCACTCCCCCACCCTCGGAACTGGTTTCATCTCGCTCTTCTCTTCCCTCTCTGGGCTGAGCAGTCAGGGGGGCTGCTTCCTGGCAGGAGGCGGGGTTGGCAGTATCTCTAATTAAAGAAAAAAAAAGTTGTGTATACACCTATCGCAAACCCAACCCCGCAGCTTGGGTGTGTGTAAACACACTCCTAGAAGGAAGGGATCTCGCAGAACATCTGGTGCAGCCACATTTTTGGGGTAAAGATTTTGTTTATTAATTTTTGGAGAGAGGGGAAGGGAGGGAAAAAGAGAGGGAGAGGAACATCCATGCGTTGCCTCTTGCACACCCACCCCACCCCTAGCACCAGGGACCTGGCACTGACTGGGAGTCGGAGGGGAGACCTTTTGGTTTGGAGAGGATGCCCAGGCCCAGCCCACTGAGCCACACCAGGCTGTGTGGGTCCAGTCACATGTATTTCCCAGGTGAGGAAGGTGAGGCCCAGAAAGAGGATGCAATTGGTCCGAGGTTCTGCAGTGAGTGAGGTGCAGAGCCTCAGACAAAACCCCTGTCCCCTGACGGGGAGCCCATGGTGCTGTCCCTCCGCAAGTCACCCTGACTCCTTCTGGGGCTGCAGAGTGGAGGACTCCAGGCAAGGACCTAGCTCTTTAAACCCTCCTCCCTTTCCAGGCAAGGCAGAAGGGGGGCCTGTGCAGTGATCAAGCACTGGAACCTTCAGGAGGTGACCTTGGACAGGGAGGGGGCGGAGGGGGGCACAAGGCAGCAGAGATCTGATGGCCTCTGAGATAAAGGAGACCTGAGGGGGAGGGGAGGCAGCCAGCTGAGACTACTGCTGGGAAAAGCAGCTAAGCCTGTCTCCAATGGCCGCCTACCCCTCCAGTGGGGAGGGAGGGGGAAGAGGAGGGGGAGGCAGGGGGCAAAGAAGGCAAATAAATAGTCCCCTCCCCACTGCAGGGGTCCGAGTAGACAGACAAGGATCACAGTGAGGGTCACCTGATCTAGTCATCCCCTGCCACAGCACCTGCAGGACCCTCCTCCCAAAGGGGCAGCCACGTGGCCTCCTGAAAGGCCCGGGGCAGCATTTGGAGTCCCACAGATGCAGCTTCAAGTCCTGCTTTCTGCCTTCCAAGCAGGAGCAAGGCGCTGAGCCGATCTGAGGCAGTCTCCCTGCCTGGAAACCGATCACAATCCCTGGGTTGTGTAAGGATTCTGAGAATGCGCATGCACGCACGCACACAGGGCTCGGAGACCCCCCGGGTCTGCACAGCGAGCTGTGTGGTCACCCACTCCTGGTGTTAAATAACACAAAACACATCTGTTGGCCTCTGCCCAGTTCCTGGCACCGTGCTCCTGGAGCCCTGGAATTTCCTAAGGGCCAAGGGCACCTGGAGCACTGGAGACTGTGTTGCGGAGACCCCAGCAGGCTCCTGCACAGGGCTGGTCAGGATGACCGAGCTGTGGTGGGCAGCCAGGAACCTCCACCCCCACCTCCATCCTCCAACACAGGAGAAGGGCTAGAAATGGAGTTGATAACTGATCATGCCTACATGAGGAAGCCTCCGAAAAACCCCGAAAGCATGGGGCTCGGTTTCCAGGTTGGCAGACACATCCACCCCCCGAGTCCACGGGGACGGAAGCTCCTGTGTTCAGGACTGCCCCAGACCTCACCCGATGCACCTCTTCACCTGGCTGTTTATCCGTATCTTTAGTGTGTCCTTTACTAAACTGGTCAATGTATTTCCCTCAGTTCCGTGAGCTGTCGCAGCAGACAATCACACCCAAAGGGGAGGAGGTCATGGGCACCCTGATTTGTAGCCGAGTCAGATGTGGGTGACCTGGGACCTACTTGCAGTTGGCATCTGAAGTGGAGGACAGTCAATGAGGTGGCATCCGTCTCCAGGTCGACGGTGACAGAATTGCCGAAGAGGCTGCAGGACACTGGAGGAGTGCGTGGTGTCGGGAGTGCTGGGGGCATACAGTCAGGTGGGAGGGAGGGAGGGAGCAACACGGGAGCTGGACGGGGTTTGCCACGAAGGTCCTGTCATCAACCAGAAATGGGCCAAGAGGGCTCGTGACGGCTAAAGGCTGAGTCAGCAAAGCCTACAACTCTTCCCCTGCCAACGCAAACCTCCGCGTTCCTCCGGCCTGTGCTGAGCAAGCACTCTTCATGGATTTGTTGGAGTCCTGACAACAACCTGTGGCACCGGTGCTATCATTGTCCTCATGGTAAAATGAGAAAACCAAGGAACAGAGAGATCAAGTGACTTTCCCACAGTCACCCCACTGGCACACCGTGGGGGCGGGGTCTAGCCCAGAGCAGCCCACTTACCCACTGCACGACCCGGCACGCCCACATGCCCACATCTCTGGTGTCCAGGGTGGGATTCAAAAATCTCAGGCCCCTTCTGTCATTTCTTGCACGTCAGGAGAGTTTCTGAGAGTGCTGGGTGGGGAGAAGGGGAGAGAAAGAGAGCGAGAAAGAGCCTCAGTGAGGACCGACATTGAATTTCCCCTCCGGTTCCCCTGTTAGAGTCAGACTTGAGCTGATTAAAAAAAAAAAAAAGGAACTGTGATGTTTCTTGCACACCGGGGTCGGGACCTCAAAGTCTTGCATGTTCTACATCCTTGACTTAACTTGATTCTCAAAAGAGCCCTGTCTCCCTTTGGCTGATGATGAAACTGAAGCCCCTAGAAGTTCAGGGTGTTGCTCACAGTCTCGGGCTGGGAAATGGCAGAGGCGGCATCAATGCTAAACTCACCCTCCCAACTTCACAACTTTTCCACGGAACTGGAAGGGAGAGTGGGCAGGTGCAAGCCCCATCCCCCACAGCCGTGTGGAACATGAGTATGAGCAAGGGAAGGAGGGGGTGGCTTTCACGCTGAGTTTCAGGGTGAGCAACAATGGGCAGGGACGAGCCAGGAGAAATGGGCAGGGAAAAGGCAGAGGGAGAGACACAGAGATGGAGAGAGGGACTGGCCAAGGACATGTCTCTGTAACCAACAGTGACCATTGGCCCAGCCTGCTAGTCAGACCCCATGGAGACAAGGTGGAGGACCTTGTCCAGCATGGCCTATGCAGACAGTGCGAGGGGTGGGGGGAGCTTTGGCTGGGGTCGGCTCTCAGTGCCACAGGTAGTGCTCCCTTCCCTTCCTCCTTTCCAGCATTCTGCTGGGCTGAGCTGAGCCAAGTGAAACCACAAGGCTGCCTGGACCTGGCTCCCTGCCCCAGCTCCCCCCCAACCCCCAAATCACACTCCTGCTTCCCAAGACACCTGCTGGCCAAGCTGGGCCAAGTCACGCCATTTACTTCAGTGCTTCTCACACTTGGGCGTTTGAACCACGGGGGCTGGTGTTAGATACAGATTCTGATCTGGCAGGTCTGGGATGGGGCCTGATGTTCTGCATTTGTGATGATTTCAGGTGCAGCTGGTGCAGCAGGTCCGAGGACCACAGTGTGGGCAGCATTGCTGGGGAAACCACATCCTGAGCCCCTGCCATATGCCAGCTACTTTCGGTACGTTTCTGAAAGCAGTCATTTCAACAACCCCCCAGAAATGGAACGCACGGTTTTTACTTTTCAGGACAGGTAACTGAGGGTTAGAAAGGTGAAATCTCCTGCAAAGTTGGTTCAGTAGCAGAGCTGGGCTTTGACCTTTGAACTGGGTCTGAGTGTGGAGCTCATACTGGGCCTCCTGGTCAGAGGGAGTGCCGGAGACTGAATTGTGTCCCCGCCACCACGAGATTGATGTATAGAAGCCCTCATTCCGACTGTAGCTATATTTGGAGTAAGGAGGTAATGATGCAGGCTAAGTGAGCTAAGGGTGGCACCCTGACCCAGTAAGATTAGTGCCCTTGTAGGAGGGGACATCAGAGAACACGCTCACTCTCTCTCTTTCTCTCCCTCTCCCTCTCCCTCTCTCCCCTGACCACGTGCTATGTGAGGGCACCATGAGGAGGTGGGCCACCGCAAGCCAAGTAGAGAGCCACACCGGGGACCTTGATCTTGGACGTCCCAGACTCTGCAGCTGTGAGAAATCCATTCCACTGTTTAAGCCTGCAGTTTGCGGTATTTTGCGATGGCTCTTGGAGCAGAGGAGGAGGGTGCATGCCCTCTGTGGAGTCTCGCTCTGACCCAAGTGCACCAGAATAATGGCACTGATGATACAAACGATGATAGTAATAACCACAACGATAGTAACTCATGCGTGAGCCAAAGTTGCTTATCCCAGTCACCAAGTGAACACATAACGAACGCTCCGAACAATGGAGCCATCCAAACCCTCGCACCCTGAATCCAAACACGGGTCACGAGGAGACAGGAGAGGGCCTGGCAGCCGGGTGGCACCCACTGGTTGGCTGCGTGGGCCACAGTGGCTGAGTCTGCCTGCCTGTTGGCGGGGGGGGGGGGGCACAGGCACAGTGAATTAACAGAGCCATGGTCCCTGAAGGTGAGCCACGACCCATGCCTACAAGTCAATAGTACAATGTGAGTGAGGTAGATTAGATACCTGAATGATTCTCCTAGTGAAAAAATGAGCACACTAAATAGTGAATAAAATCATAAACAAGTCCTGGCTGGGTAGCTCAGCTGGTTAGAGTGTCATCCCAATACACCAGCATTGCAGGTTCGGTGCCCCCTCAGGGCACATACAAGAATCAGCCAAGTAAGTGGAACAGCAAATCAATCTTTCTCTGCCTGTGTCTCTCTTCTTTCCTCTCTCTCTAAAATCAATCAATAGAAAATTTAAAAACAATATCTGTTGTCCCTAAACTAATAGAAAAAGGAGTAATCCACAGGCCCCACCTAGCACGGGGGTAAAGAAACCCAGAAGCTGGCTGGTAAACTCTGAAGGTTTCTCTGGACACTGGGAGACCTTGAGCTTACATGGTAAAAAAAAATTATTGAAATTGTATTACTATGCAATGTTGTATGAGTTTCAGGCATACGACACAGCAATGAAACATCTAATTCCCTTATAAAATGATCATCACATCAGGAGGAGTGGCTGTCACTCAGCACACAGAGTTGTTACAGTACAAGTGACTCTGTTTTCCACGGCGCACATTCCACCCCTGTAAGTCAGTTATTTCATAACTGGAGAGTGTGCCTTCCACTCCCCATCACCTATTTTACCCATCCCCTCAACCTGTTGCTCTGTGTCTTAAACTTGCATTAAAAAAAAAACATTTATATTAATCCTCGCCCAAGAGCATTTTTTCATTGCTTTTAGAGAGAGAAACACTGATCAGTTGCCTGACTGGGTATCGAACCTGCAACCTGCATATGTGCCCCCGCTGGGAACTGAAGAACCTGTGGCGACCTTTTGGTCTGTGGAACAGCGCTCTAACCAACTATGCCACCGGCCACAGTGAACATGCATTTTGATGGATGCCCCAGGTCAGAGGTCACAAGATAAATCTTAGGTTCCACCCTGCGTGATGTGGTAGAAAAGTCTGCATATATATGCACATACATTTCACTGATAGAAAGGATGTGTAGCACACAATTTGCAAATGTACTAATACTACAAAATAAAATACTCCTTAGCCCTGGCTGGTGTGGCTCAGTGGATTAAGTGCTGGCCTGAAAACCAAAAAATTGCCGGTTCGATTCCCAGTCAGGGCACATGCCTGGGTTGTGGGCCAGGTCCCCAGTAGGGGGTGCATGAGAGGCAACCACACATCAATGTTTCTCTCCCTCTTTTTCTCCCTTCCTTCCCCTCTGTCTAAAAATAAATAAATAAAATCTTTAAAAATATATTCTTTATCATAAATTCCACGTAGGCAGTTGATTCTCACAAAATACTTGTAATTTTTGCCCCACTCATGTATCCACAGCCAACCCTTGGCTGCAACTCGCCGCAGTTGTCCAGTAGACCAAGAGGTTTCAGGTTCAATCCCCAGTCCGGACACATGTGTGAGGCAACCAATTGATCTCTCTTTCTCTCTCTCAAAGCGACTTAAGAGTGTCCTCAGGTGAGGATTAAAGACATTAGGGGGTGTGCCGTGCTGGGCACCCAGCTTCTGCTTTGAGGCCTGCAGCTGCAGGACCGTTTTCACACAGCCTAGCTCGCTGTCCAGTCCTCCGCGGGTGGGGCCGGTGTCCTCTCCACTCTGACCCTGTAGTCCCTTATCTGTCATTCAGGTGGGGCTGTCAGGAGCCCCTTCCGGGTCTGTGTCATCTTCCTCTCCCACTTTTACTTGTCGTGTATGATGCCCGACAGCTGAGGTGGCCCGGGCTCGTGGTGGGACTGGGAAAGACTTAGGCAGGGTGTGGCCTCTCCACCCACCCTGTATTCATCACAGAGCGTGTGACCCTGGGGTGTGGGTAATGGGCAATGGGGAGGACATGGTGCAGTGGTCAGTACAAGGAGCGTGCATTCAGTGTGTCTCATGTAACCCTTAAGGCTGCTCTGGCAGCTGGTGTGAGCCCTAATGCACAGATAAGGACACTCATGTCCAAGAGGTCGAGTGAGGCTGCACGCACGGTCCGAGGAGAGTCCAGCGGTCTTCCTGAGGTGCCAGGCTCCCGTGGCAACTTCTGGGAGTTTGGAACCGAACACCCAGAGGGCACCCAGAAAGCCCCCGAAAGCCTTTGAGGATTGTGAGAAAAGCTGACTCGTGTGTTCACAGAAAGCCCAGAGAAACATCCTCATCCTCCAGACCTCCTCAGACTGCAAAGCCCGCCCAGGAATTAGGGCACAACTTACCAGCTCACTCTTCACTCTGCGTCTTAACCTGGTGAGTGACTAGGCAAGGAGGGTGCGTGCGGACAAGGTTTCGGGCACTAACCTCCCTGCACCTCGTTTGCATGCTGATTACAGTGCATGGCACTTACCTCATGGAGCTTTTATGAAACGAGACGTTCACACGTGCATCATTCTTAGCGCAGTGCTCAGCTCAGGGCAAGCACCAGTGATGATAAATATTGACTGTTCCTATCTTGTCTCCGTCACCCACGGCTCTGCCTGCGTTTCTTGCACGAGGGCTGGCTGCTGGCCTGTCCTCACAGGAGCCTGGAGAGTCAGGCTCCGGGTCCCAGTCCCAGAGGAGGGCCAGGATGGGGGCGGACCCCGCGAGTTGAGAACGGGCGGGGCTGGGTGATTGGAAGGCATGGGTGGAGTCATGGAGCCTGGCCTACTTCTCCTTCAGCTCCGCGGTGCGGCCAGGGCCTCTGGGCTATGGCTGGGGTCCAGGAATCGCAGGGGCCTCATCCCCACAACGTTATCAACCGAGTGAGTCAGAGAGCATTGTTTGGACAGGGCTGTGACATAGCGTGTGGCTGAGTGCTTTGCGACGCTCTGCGTATTCTTGCCCAATATTCTGACTCTGTCTATGGCTGTGGATTTCTCCCTGCTGCCCCTCCCGTAGGCACTGCACTTGGTGTCTGGGAATCTTGAGGATCAAAGAATCATGGAGTCCTAGGACCACCCTGAGGAAGCGACACATCCCATCGCTTCCTCAGGGTGGTCCTATCCACTGAGCTCTGGGGGCATCCAGAAGGAATATTCGTCAGAGGAGATTTTAATATTCAAATAGGCCCAAGGGAAAAAACCTGCTGGGCTGGCTAAGAAGTTCAGCTCTCTCTTAGAAGTTCATCTTAGAAGTTGATGTGGGCGACTGACTTCCCTTTGGTGAGGTGTAGGCAAGCTCAAATGCCTCTAAGGGCCAGGAAGGCAAATTCTTGAGAGCAGGGAGCACAGGGAAGGGCACACAGGGAACAGCAGAGGGACAGAAGGAGCAGCCGCTGCTGAGAGAGCACTCTTTCCATTTGGAACTACAGAGACAATAGCCACTGGGAAGGTTCCAGAAAAGCCAGGAATCTGTTTTATCTGTTTGTCTTCTCCGTAACTATTTTACTGTAACAAAGTCAAAGAAACTAATAAACTGTTTTCATCTTTCTTTATTTTTTTTAAAGATTTTATTTATTTTCCAAGGGGAAGGGAGAGAGAAAGAGAGGGAGAGAAACATCAATGTGTGGTTGCTTCTCATGAGCCCCCTACCGGGGACCTGGCCCACAACCCAGGCATGTGCCCTGACTGGGAATCGAACCAGCGACCCTTTGTGTGTACAGACCAGCACTCAACCCACTGAGCCACACCAGCCAGGGCTATTTTCATCTTTAAAAACTTCAGTAGGTGTCACTGCAAAACCTATTTTCCTAAATAGCTAGAATACTGCTTGAGAAAATGAACAAATATCTTGCTTTTATTCAGATCCCTTTCACTACCCCCAAAATGACTTCTTCAGATGGACTGTTCAAACTGGAATCCAATCGAGGACCAAGAACTGGATTTGGTGGTTGTGTCTTAAGTGTCTTAAACTAGAAGAGGTCCCTGCTGGTCTGTTTTGTGGCATTTCTCATGTTTTCGTGGCCATCCACTTGAAGAACTCAGGGTTGACTGTCCCATCCAGATACATCCCATCGCTTCCTCGTGCTGTCTCTTGTTCCTTAACCCCTGCATTTCCTGCCACCTGGAAGCCAGATCTAAAGGCTCAATTACATTTAGGGTGACATTTGACAAGAAGACACCCCAGGCGCCACTGCTGCTGCCTGCAGACCCTGTTGGAACATGAGGAAACCTGACACGCTTCCTGAGCAAACTGTCTCCTCCTCTTTTTTTTTTTTTTTGTGAAATATACATAACGTAAAATTCACCATGTTAACAGTGTTAAAGCGGACACTTCAATGGCATTAAGGACCCATGGTCCCACCACCATCGCCATCATCCACCTCCAGAATTGTTCCACATCCTGGAGCACAGCTTCATCTTACAAAATGGTTTTCATCTGACCTTACAGATTTTTTAAATAAATAGTTGGGGTCTTTTAAAAATTTTATTTGTTGATTTGTGAGAGAGAGAGCAACATTGATTTGTTGTTCCAATTATTGATGAACTCATTGGTTGATTCTTATATGTGCCCTGACCAGGGATAGAACCTGCAACCCTGGTGTATGGGGACGACACTCCAGCCAACTGAGCTACCTGGCCAGGGCATAACCTTACACTTTTGAAGAATAAATTAAAAGCACTTTCCCAGCCCTCTACTCCCAAGCCACTTGGCAGCCTGATTCTCATGAGATAGAAATATTTCCTCACAGTTCTGTGAGCTGGTCCAGGCCTTCCTGGCTTCGCTCCACTCCAGACTGTGAAACTACAGGGTTAGTCTCCTACAGGGGCAGGTGAATTCTGAGGTGGGGGGCCTCGCCTCTGCTCTGGCCATGGCTTTTTTAGAGAGGCTGCAGCACTTCCCTAAAGGGTGAGGCTACCTCCGCCCAGGACCTTCTGCCCAGGACCCCATGGCTTCTCTGAGCCTCTACAAGTCCCTCAGAATGTAGTGAGGGGGCTTGGAGCCCCTTCCTCCAAAGTGAGGCCACTGCCTCCTGTGCAAACAGGAGGGGTGCTGGGCCCAGGGCTGCAATGCCCCAGCTCATCTGCAGAAGCAGGTTCTTTTTGGCATAACTGGCTTCAGTGGAGTTTGATTTTATCGGGAGTTTCAGCCCTGCTCGGTGGCGAGGGCCCAAATCTGCCTTAGCTCTGTCCCCCGATGGGCTTCCTTAAGGAGCCTGGGCTGTCTCCCTGGGGGCCTTCCCTTTGTCCTGGGGCTTCCACACCAGTGAATGGACCCAGTGTTCTGGACCATGTCCTCAGGGCTGAGGCGGAGGGCTTCCTGGGCTCTGCGCAGTACTAATAAGGCAGGCCCGGGCCATGCCTCACTGGCTTCAGCCCCAGCTTGACTTTCCCAGACAGAAAAGGGAGAGCCAGCTCCTCAGGCTGTGGGGTGGTTCTGGCCCTCAGACACGTTTCAGGGCTGCCGCTGGTGGGAATGGTGTGGTGCTGGAGTGCGCGATTAGCGTCCTCAGCCTCAGGCTTAGCAGGGGTTGCAGGGATGACGGGGCAGGGGTGAGACAGGCGCCCCCCCCCAGCCTTATCCCTACATTTTGGTCCCCAGGTCTGAACCACAGTTGCCTGCCCCCCAACCCCGCGTATAAGCAGAGGGACCGCTCCATCAGCGGGGTGATGTCCAGCAACTTAACCTCTCAAAGCTGTAAAAATGACGGTTACGAAACTACACCCAGAAAGGCTTGGGGAAGATTAAATATGAATCTTTCAGATATGCAGAAATTGTGTGATAAGCTTGATTTTTCTTTCTGCTTATTTCTCTGAGACAGCTTCCTGCCTGTCGCTGTGGTCAGGTCAAGGAAGCTGGGCAAGCTGGCTGTTCCCAGGAGGGCAGAGAAGCCACCCTCGTCTCTCTGCACCCAGAAATGCTGCCATAGGTGGATAGCTTCCCCCCTGGGACCATCATGTAGCGGTGCAGTATTGAGACCTTGGACAGAATGGATACTTGGGCACATGGCCAGTGTGGAGGAGGGACAATGTCCTCGGAAGACCCACCCCTTACCCTGAGCCACCAAGGACACATACTCTTGGTATCAGTAAAAATCTCCTGGCCTGAGACCTGAAGACTCCTTGTCCAGCCAGAACTGGAGTTGTCCAGATACCTCAGCTGCCTTTTCCAAAGGGAAAGGATATCTTCATTGTCATCATCCCCTGCCAACAGGAACCAGAGGCCTAGATCAGGAGGGAGTTGACTGGCGTGAGAGCCCCCAGCCCCCCATGCAGTTCAGTGAGAATCTCTGGGGGTGGGGCCAGCTTTGGGTTGGGGGTCATTCCAAGTCTCCAGGAGGTGCCTCTAATGTGTAAACAGGGCCAAGTACTACTGGTCTAGTCCAGCCACCTTATGGTGGAGAGAAGAACGCAGGGGGAGAAAAACAACCCAGAAAGGTTAAAGGAAATGCTGGAAGTGACAGAGTGCAATGTAAAGTAACTGCCCCAGGAAAGAAGCTATTATGATTTCAGTATTTCTCTCACAACGATTTTCAAACTTTTTTTTTTTTTTAAATAATCTCCTGGCACGCACAAACTGATCACTACAGCTCTGTGGCACATCAGGAAAGTCTGGGTGCATGCTCAGGGCTCAGAGGCTCACTGGGTGTGGGGCTGGCCTGGCCTGGCCCTCCGTCACCCAAGGAGGTCCCTTTGCTCTACCCATCATGGAGAGATGTCTGTCCTCACAGCATTTGGGAGATGCAGTGCTTCAGTGCTCCCTCCTCCTGGCTGTGAGAGGCTCTCTGAGCCTCAGTTACCCCATCTGTGAAAGGGAGGATGTAACGCCTGCCTTGCAGAATTACTGTGAGGGGTGCACAGAATCACCACTGTCCTAGTAGGTGCTGAAAATAAGTGCCTTTCCTTTGCTTTATTGGGGAGAGGGAGATTACCCATCCTTCCTCAAAAGAATGGGACCTGTGTGCTCCCAGTGCAGCCTTGTCAGCCACCCCAAGGACTTTTTTCCCCGTGGGTGACCCAACTATAATAAGTTCCCAGACCTCTGTTTTTCTCACCCAAATTAAGGACAAGCGGTGGAGCCAGACAGGTAGGCTTGCTGGAGAGCCCTTTAGTGAAGGGTGGCTGCTACTGCCCTCTGGTGGTAACTTACCTGTACCTGCTCAAAATCCTAAAATCTTTCTAAAAGGAAATGCTTGGTATCATAAACAATTCAATTAAAAAAAAATGCATTGCTACTGTGCTAGATGCTAAGGATACAAAGACTGATAAAAACACAGTTCTTGCCCTCTCAGAATTCACAGTTTAGAAAAAATGAAGCAAACTCTTAAGAGTTTACACAGCACCTTTAGGGTGCTGTGCATGAGGGTGGCCCCTGATGCCCAGGCAGGAGGACGTGATTTGGACAACGTACTGAGACCGCGTGATTTGATGGTCTTTCTCCAAGTCATTGGGTCAGAGATTCTCGGGTTTGGAAGGAAAGGCAGACAGGTTTTGCAAGAGAGTTTAAGTTCTCTCTGCTGTTACAACCAATAATAGGTATTGTCCCCACCCAGGGTCACAACCTTTTCTTCAATCGAGGATTCTTTTTATTCATTAAAGAATATCTGCTCCTCCCCCCCCAAATCACTGTAAAAGTAATAAGACATGCAGAATTTTAGAAAATCAGAAAATGTAAAACAAAAAAAAATTAAAAAAACACCATAATCTCACCACCCAGAAACAATCGCAGACAAGTTTCATGCACAGTATTAGCTTAACAGTTTAGAAATCTACATATGGATAGAAAATTTGGAGAAAATGTGTGTGTTGTTTGTAGTCTTTTTTTTAATGTAATGTAACATTACATATAACAATATTATTTTAAAAAGCTACACGGCGTTCCTTCCCCTTGAGTACCATACCTCAATCATTCCCGTTAGAGTTGTTTCCAACTTTTCTCAAATTAAAAAACTCTATGATGTCCATACCTCTTTTATTTGGAGCTAGTTACCTTCTTCAAAGAAACGCCTATGTTATTGGGGCAAAGGGAGTGAACTTTTAATTTTTAATAACTTCACTTACATTACAGAAAATTAAAGTCTTCACATTGGATCCTACTCCGTAGAAAGTCTAGGGTGGCTTCAACCTAGTTGGATTCAAACCATCTCAAATTCCTTCCCGGTGCTGTTTTCAAGGACATTGTAAATATCTGCTAGAGGGGGTCCCCAAGCTTTTTGGCACCAGGAACCGGATTTGTGGAAAACAATGTTTCCACTCAAGGGGGAATGGTTCCAGGATGATTCAAATGCATTACATTCAAGCTCACATCCTGCTGTGCCTGGGGATCCAGATAGACCCAGACCGGTACTGGTCCGCCGCCTGGAAGTTGGGGATCCCTGCCCCAGAGGTTTGCGTTCACACCTAAGCACTGTCGCCCAAACGCACCTCTCCTTCCCAGAAGGGAAACTTTCAGACAAGGCGCTAGCACCGCCTCTTTAAATTTTAAAACGAAGGCTTAGGCCAATCAATGTTAAAATTTTCCCGGAACACAGAGCCCCGCCTACAGGCACTCCCTCTGCCAATCAAGCGGAGGTTTCGCCCCCACGCCCTTCCAATCAGCGCCGAGGAAGGCAGTCACTCACGTAAATTACGTAAGGGGAGGGACCAATAAGAGCTGAAATTGTAAGCTGGCTCCGCCAATGGCAGCGTTTTCTGGAGAGCGCGCGAGCCTTTTGACCAGGATCCCGAGGAGAAGTGAATGGCGCTGGTTCCCTGAAGCAGGATTCCAGGGGACAGCTCCGGCCCTCCGGCGGCTACGCGGCCGACATGGCTTGTTGTCAGCAAGTAATGTTGCTGCTGGATACCGCGGGCGGCACCTGCGGGCAGAACCTGGCCCGGCGGGCTGCCCTGCGCCTCCTCATCTACCTCAGCTGCCGATTCGGCTTAGCCAGGGTCCACTGGGCCTTCCGGTTCTTCGACTCTCTGGGGGCGCGGAGCCGGCCCTCCAGGGTGTCTGACTTCCGCGAGCTGGGGGCCCGGTCCTGGGAGGACTTTGAGGAGGAGCTGGAGGCCCGGCTCGGGGATGGCGCCCCCGGCGCCCACCTGCCCGGCCCGGCGCCCAGGGCCACCCACACGCACAGCGCCCTGATGGAGACGCTGCTGGACTACCAGTGGGACCGGCCCGAGATCACGTCTCCCACCAAGCCGGTGCTGCGCAGCAGCGGCAGGCGGCTGCTGGACGTGGAGAGCGAGGCCCGGGAAGCCGAGACCACGCTCGGGGGCTTTGGGAACGCCGTCTTCCTGCTGGCCCTCTGTCCGCACTCGCAGAGGGAGCTGCTGCAGTTCGTGTCCGGCTGCGAGGCTCCGGCGCAGGGCCCGCTGCCCACCGCTAGGCAGCTGATGGAGAAGTTGCTGCCCAAGCGGGTCCAAGAAGGCATGATCGCCCGAAAAATCACCTTGTACTGGGTGGACACCACGGAGAGGCCGCAGGTAAGTCAGAGGTAGCGCGGTGGCCTCTCGGTGAACCGGACTTGACGATGACGTAGGCAGGCCCCAGCTACCTACTAAGTCAAAGTGCCGGCGGCGCGAACTCGGCACCTTGTTTCCGCTAAGAATTCAGTGCCGAGACTCAAACTAGCCCATAAAGTAGAGGAACCGGGCTCAGGGAACGAGCTACGGGGGCAAACGTAGGGGGGCCCTTGGAGCTTAGCTGGGAGAAGGGTGAAGTAGCGTGGTTGGGGGAGAGGAGGGGGAGGGGATACAGGCGGGCGAACCCCCGGGGACCGGGAGTGGCTGAGTTGCGTCCTAAGGGATTTAGGGGAGGATCTGTGGACTATTCTTCTCCTTTCCGGGGGTGCCCTTTCAGAGTCCTGGTCGGCGCTGATTGGTCAGTACGGGGGAAGGAGTCGTTAGTGTGTGCAGCTGGTCCAGATGTCGGCTGAAATATCTGCGTGCCTAGCCATGGGCCCGGCTAGGAAAACGGGGACCTCCTTTCTCGTTTTTTTTTTCGGAATAGTATTACAATAGGTTGACGGAATCTTTTTTTTATTTTCTCTTTTAATTGTTTTAAATTATATTTTATTGGTTATGCTATTACAGGTGTCCTGATTTTTCCCTCTTTGCTCCCCTCCTCCCAGCACCCCCGACTCCCTCAGGCCCTCCCCCCACCCTTGTTCATGTCCATGGGGGGGCATGCATGTAGGTTCCTTGGCTGCTCCCTTTCCTGTACTGTACTTTACGTCCCTAGGGCTATTCTGTAACTACCTGTTTGTGCTAGTGCTTCCCCTCACCTGGTCACCCATTCCCCCACACCCCCCTCCCTTCTGGCAACCATCAAAACGCCTTCTGTACCCGTGCTTCTGTCTCCCTTCTTGTTTGCTGAGTTTGTTTTTTACACTCAATCGTTGATAGATAGATATTTTTGCCATTTCATTGTTCATAGTTGTGATCCTTTTCTTAAATAAGTTCCTTTAACATTTCATATAACGATGTGGTGATGACGAACTCCTTTAGTTTTTTCCTTGTCTGGGAAGCTCTTTATCTGCCCTTGCATTCTAAATGAAGAGCAATCTTGGCTGTAGGTGACAGGATTTTTCCAAAGATCCCCCCCAGCTCTGATATTCCACCGTCGGACACGACAGGTCTTTTCTGAGGCTTCTCACATCTGTTAGGTTGTTTCCCCCAGGAAAACACCTGTCAGGTCATCTTAAGCTTTTCTGGATTATTTGTGTGTGTGTGCGCGCGCGTGTGTGGTGATGATCTGCTTTTCTTGTTCAAGAGCCTCTGGCCAGCCACAATGTGGAGGCAATAGGGAGCCTTAAGCTCTGTCCTTGGGCAGCTCGCCACCCAGGGAGGAGAGGGAAGGAGAGAAAATGCAGGGGCTGCCTGGCGGGCTCAGTCTGGAAAGTCAGACCTGGGGGAGCACAGCTCGGACGCACAGACGGTGGGCGTGGGGCGAGTGGCCGAGCTGAAAGAACTCGCAGACACAGGATGCAGGGAGAGCAGGGACCCGGTGCTCTTCTGACTTTATGCTTCTGATGTATTCAGTGCGTATTTCTCACATATCTGCTAGGTGTGCTAGCGAGCCAGACAGGTGTGGTCCCTGCTCTCTTGGAGCTTATATCTGGGGTAGTTATAACCCCCAAATTTGAAACTTCCTAGGAAATGGCTGCCATTTACTCTATCATATGCATAAAAATGAAAAATTTAACCATACTCCATATACTGCTTTGTGGGGTTTTTGTCTATTTGTTTTATTTGTTTGTTTATTTGTTTTCTGATCATCTGGCTAAAACAATTTCAACAAATTTTTTGTTTCCCTCTGTCAGAAAAGTCTTACCAGGATCTATGGCATCTGAACTCGCTTTCCCATTCTCTCCCACAGCAGGGAAGGCAGGCCTGGGAACAGCACATCCTAATTGACTGACTAATCTTTTATGGCATTTTCCGCACTGGTATGCACCACAGAGACCAAGGTTTCACAATACATCATTTATCTGCACTGCATGTGATATTTTCTATTGTGCTCTGATATTTTCTATTCTTTTTTTTTTCCAATGCTGACTATGAACCATGCTATTGATCCATCAAAGGCTCCATCTAGGACCATCAATGGGTCACAAGCCTCTTTTATTAGTTTTTAAGATTTTATCTATTTGCCCTGGCTGCTGTGGCTCAGTGGATTAAGTTCTGACCTGTAAGCCAAAGGTCACTGGTTTGATTCTCAGTCAGGGCACATGCCTGGGTTGCAGGACCTGCAGATCCTCAGGTTTCTCTCACATGCCGATGTTTCTCTCCTAGTCTTTCTCCCTTCTTTCCACTCTCTCTCTGAAAATAAGTAAAATCTAAAGAGAAAAAAAGATTTTATTTGTTTTTAGAGAGATGGGAAGGGAGGGACAAAGAGAAGGAGAAAAATATCGATGTGAGAGAGAAACATGGATCGGTTGCCCCTTGTACTCGCCCTAACCAGAGACTGAACCTGCAACCCAGGCATGTGCCCAGACTGGGAATGGAACCAGCGACCTTTCACTCTGTGCCCAAGGCAGTGAGCCACAGTGGTCAGGGCACAACCCTCACTTTAAAAGCACTATCCAAGATAGTCCTAGTCCTGGGTTCTCAAACTGGTCTTTCATTGTCTTGCTTTGACCTTGGGCACTCTTAGCCCCCTGTGAATTTGACTAGAATAAAACAGAAAGTTTGACGATGACCTAGCAACTTAGGGTCTCCAGTGGTGAGTACCTGTGGGGTAGGAACCCAGCTGAGGATTGTTTTCGAGGGTAGATGCTCCTCCTCAGTGTTCCCGCAGTTCCTGACTGTTGTTATACTGTGATGCTGAGTTACATATTCCATGTTATTGCTCCTTTACTCACCCTCAGCCCCAACTTTAGGATTCTACAAGATAGAATATGCCTTGCTGGCTCACAGCACATAAAGGTTGCTCAGTAAGAGTTGAATGTGAAGGAGTAAGGCACGGCTTTTACGGAGAAAGCAGGGTCTAAGCTGGATGAAAGTCTATGCTGTGATTACCCTCCAGCTAGTAAACCAGGAAGGGGAAGGGACAGGAAACAGAACCAATGGAGACACGGAAGCTCTGTAAAATGCGGCGTGTTCAGGAAACCACAGATGACCCAATGTGCCCAGAAGGCAGGGATGAACATGGGGAAGAGAATGCGTTTGGGCAGGATTAGGGTCCCATGTTGAGGGCTCTGTGGCTATGTTGGAATGACCGCACTGCGCAGGTGACAGGAAGCCCTTGGAAGTTTTTGGAGAAGCAGCATGCTGCTGATATGTGAACACTTTTTCGAGCCAGCCTGCCGGAAGATGAGAGGCTGGGCACAGACTTTATTAGGCTACACAAGAGATGATGAGAGCTTTAGTGCAGACAGCACGGAGAAGGCCTGCCGGGGCCTGCCCAGTGCTGTGAGAAGGTGAGGTGCACCTGCCTCGCTCCCCAGATACCTGCCCATTGCTGTGGGGGACAGGGTTATTTTATTAATGTATCATGGTTTGGTATTCCTTCTGACTCTTAACATTTTGTGGTGTAGCCCCTAGTGATTTGCATCCCTTCTGTTTCTTTTTCTTTTTTCTTTTTTAATTTTTTTAAATATGTTTTATTGATTATGCTATTACAGTTGTCCTATTTTCCCTCTTTACTCCCCTCCACCCTGCACATCCCCTCCCACCCACATCCCCCCCTTTAGTTCATGTCCATGGGTCATACATGTAAGTTCTTTAGCTTCTACATTTTCTACACTATTCTTACCCTCCCCTGTCTATTTTCTACCTACCATCTATGCTACTTATTCTCTGTACCTTTCCCCCCTCTCTCACCCTCCCACTCCCCTGTTGCTAACCCTCCATGTGCTCTCCATTTCTGTGGTTCTGTTCCTGTTCTAGTTGTTTGCTTAGTTTGCTTTTGTTTCAGGTGTGGTTCTTAATATCTGCGAGTTTGCTGTCTTTTTACTGTAATATTTTTTATCTTCTTTTTCTTAGATAAATCCCTTTAACCCCTACATATGTTTCAGTCAGTGGTTTGAGGCTTTATTTCCCCATGCTGGGACCCTGGGTTGTGTGGTCCGTCTGGCTTCCCAGTTTCACCTGGTTTATCTGCACATGAAAGTGGGACCGCCCCATCATCAGCTGCAACCTTGCTGCGAATCTTCTCTGCTCCAGCTGCCCAACCCCGCCCCTCCTACTGGTCTGGATGAATGTGTCTTCTTTAACTCCTTGGTTGTCGGACTTCCATACAGTTCGATTTTCTGTCAGTTCCAGGTGTTTTTTTTTTTAATTGTTGTTGCCCTTCTTTTGGTTGTTCAAGGAGGCACAGTGTGTATACCTACGCCTCCATCTTGACCTGAAGTTTCCCTTCTGTTTCTTGATGGGAAATAGAATTGAAGTGTGGTATTTTTCTAAATGGACACTTTCTTGAAGGTGTTATGTAATAATTCTATTCTTGGGCTCCACAACAGTAGGATGCTAGCCATTATCTCTGTTAGGTTCAACACATACACTAATTGTGTCCTTTGATCCTTTAGTGCAGAAATCAACTTTACTTTCTCCTGGTTTCCCTTAGCTTCATTTCAAATGTCTTGTTTGGAATAACTTGAGGTCCTTTGTAATTTTATTTCAGTTGCAGGAGTCCCCAGACCACCTTGGGTACTGGGCCATAAGTGAACTGCTCCACCAGGTAGGGGGCACCATCTTGCCCTCGTACACGTGGAGCCAGGACAGTGTGAAAGCTGGGGAGACTCCACTTGGTGGTGAAAAGCAGCTGTCCAGTGAACCTGGCCTCTCCTTGTGGATTTCAACCCTGCCAACCGATTCCACTTTAAACTGTTTGCTCTACAACTCTCATGAATACGAAGCCTCATTTCCACGGACTGAAGGAACATTATTTCTCCCTGTCGAAGGTAAGCAGATAATGATATTTCGGGGGTTTCGGTCTCAGTTACTGTATATCCATTTCTTCAAGGCGAGCCCACACTTTCAACTTTAGGATTTCAGGCAGCCCAGCCCCTCAACAAGGGCTTGTAATTATGTGTAAGCAGAATCGGAGGCCACACAAGAGAGCAGGGGGCTCTGGCACAGCACAGCTGCCAGCCCACGGATAGAAAGAATAAGTGAGTGGTTTCAAAGAGTCTCTCAACTGTTTGCAAAGAAAGGCAATATTGTTCAGGTGCCCAAGCAGATAGGTGGTAAGATTCCCTTGCCTCACAGAAGAGACTGATGAATTTAGACCATAGGGAGACCATGACTGATAAGATATTAGTTAAAAAAAAAAAAAAAAAAAAAAAGCTGAAAGTGGCGCTTGTGACCAGGAAGAGCCAACATGCTGGAATCCTCCTGCATGTGCTTTATTCACTACGTAGTGAGGCTCATTTTTGAATCTCTGTGTGTTCACACAGGAATAGCATTATATAGAAAGATGAACATCAAACTATGGTATACATTATGTGCAGGTCAAGGAAACTTTTGTTTAAGCAATTTCATCTTTAGAATGCAATCGCCTCATAAGATGTTCTGTGTACTGTATTTTGTGGCTTTAAGAAGCGATGTCTTCTTTTTTGTAAGTAGCGAGTACTGCTTGAATATTTATTTCTAAGTCTTAGTTACTGAGACGTTCTGACACCAGGCCTTGCCCCTGTGATGCTGTTCGTGTACAGCTTTTCCTGTCGAACTCCGTGAACTTGCTGTTGACAACAGAGTGAGGACTGAGTGTGAACTAAGTAGCGATCATAGTCCCTCAACTGACAGTCTAATTTTTTATTCTTCTTACTATTAAATCTGTGATTAGTAACTATTTTTTACATTATAATGTTGTTGAGTACATTAAATCTTCTTCATTTCTCACAGGCAAAGAGATTCAAGAGACATGGGCAGTCATCCTGGAGCCCTTGGCCATGCATCAGAGACACTTTCAGAAACCAGTCCAGATTTTTCTAAAAGGCACGGCAGCCCAGTGGTCCCTGCCAATGAGCAGCACCGTGGGCAGTGACAGCTGGATGCTCCGGAGTCCAGAGGAGCGTCCATCAACCCAAAGGGTGTTATTTCAGCAGCTGGTGGACAGGCTGACTGCTGAAGAATTACATTTGGTAGGTCTCGTCCACGCACGTGCTCAGTCATTCTTGCTTCAGATCACACTGTAAAGGGAAATGCGAGTGTCTATCACGGGATCCCAGGCACGTGGACACACGCATGTAGCACACTCTCAGCAGAACCTATGTGTATAAGTGATATCGCCCACACCACAATGCCACGACGGTGCTCATCAGTGAGGAAATAGTGCGTGGAGGTCCGCGTGCCTAGGATCCTGTGAAGTTACATTAGACTCACACGAGGAGAAAGGCTGCAGGCCGTACACCGAGATCGTGTTAGGATGGCAAAGTGGGGGGACAGTAGCCCCTCCTCCCCATCCTCATTATCTGTGTTTGCACTTTCCATGGTCAAATGCAATCTGAAATAGTAAGTGGAAAATTCTGGGAATAAGTTTTAAATTGCAAGCTGTTCTGGGTCGTATGATGCGCTCTCGCGCCATCCTGCCCAGGACGTGGGCCGTCCCTTTGTCCAGCATCTCTACGCTGCGTATGGCCCTCGCCTATTAGGTTAGTAGCTGTCTCAGTGTCACAGTGCTTGTGTTCAGGTGGCCCTTGCTTTACTTAATCACGGCCACAGAGCGCAAGGCTAGCGGTGCTGACACTTCAGAGAGGCGGCAGTGAGGCCAGAAGTGCTCCCTTCAAGTGGACAGGTGCGGATGGTACAGGAAGATGTGTTGAGAGGGAGAAACCACATTCATATAACTTTTGTTACAGTAGATTGTTACAGTTTTACTGCTTTATTGTTGCTTGTTGTTAATCTCTTACTGTGTCTAATTTAAGAAGTAAACTGTATCATAGATAGTACACACAGGAAAAAGCATCATATGTGTATAGCGTGTGGTGCTGTGCGGTTTCAGGCACCCACTGCGGGGCTCAGAACGCATCTCTCATGGACAAGGGGGGACTTGATACATATCTATCACTTTTATGTAAAAAAAATACATTTTATTTTTTTAAAGCCCTACACTGTAAAATTTCATATAATAGTGTCCAATAATTACACAAACTTAGAAGTGGCTTCTAAAAAGGAATACCTACCCAGGCTTGATTTAAAGGTGATAGTTATTTTTATTTAATCTTTATTGTGTTTTTTCCTGTTGCCATTTAGTCCTCTTCTACCACCCCCCCACCCCCCAACAATCACCACACTCTTGTCCATGTCCACAAGTCTTTCTTCCTTTGTGCTTAAAGGTGATGGCTATTTTTAAACTGCCAACAAATTCCTTGCCTTATTTTGTCTTCTGCCTTTGTAAGCCCAGAAGGCTTCTTTCTCCTGGACCGCAGAGACATTCTAGCGACGAGCTGGACAGTCCCCGAGCAGAGGGCTCTCTGCCCTGACGGACGGAAGAGCACCAGGAGGGGCGTCAGGCGGTGGGATGGTGTCAGGTCTCACCTCTCTGTCCACTGTGTGAGCTGGTTAACCCCCCAGCGGCCGTGCTGCCTCGTGGTTAAGCACGGGTTTGGGATTCATACACACGTGGCTTCTGCCCCTCACTAACTGGGTGGCCTCGAACAGGTTACTTATTTCTCAGCTTCAGCCCTCTTGGATAAAATGGGGCGGGAACCACGTTTGCTTCAGAGTGGCTGGGAGGAGTCGGTGAGTTATAATGAGCACAGAGCACATGCTCAGTACACACTCCTGGTGACCCTGGGCT
>PVKU01011960.1:0-39169 GCA_004027475.1 Anoura caudifer
TAAACCAGCCCATAGATCTGGGTCTGAAAGATATTGGACAGGATCAAAAACAAAACAAAACAAAAAAAAAAACAGGGGATAGCCCTGGCTGGTGTGGCTCAGTAGATTGAGTGCTAGCCTTCAAACCAAAGGGTCACCGGTTTGATTCCCAGTCAGGGCACATGCCTGGGTTGTGGGCCAAGTCCCCAGTAGGGGCTGTGTAAGAGGCAACCACACATTAAAGTTTCTCTCCTTCTCCCTTCCTTCCTGTCTCTATTAATAAATAAAGTCTTTAAAAAAAAAAAAAAAAACAGGGGACAAGCAGGAAAGAACAGTTTCTCAGCCACAGGCTTGTCTCTGGCCTTCACCACCTTGTTCTTGGAACTTTGGCTCCAGACTTCCTTCAGTTCCTCCTGCTGATTCCTGCCCCTGGAGCCTGGTACTTACTCCCTTGGCTTATAATGTTCTTCCATCCCTTTTTTTCGCCTGGCTCAGTCATACTCCTTCAACTCTTGGCTCAGCATCACTTGTTCAGAAAATCCTTCCATGCCTACTAGACTGGGTCCACTCAGGTAGTAGTAGCACGTCCTTCTCATCCATAGCACTGAACACAGTTGCAACTCCTTGTTGTCATAGGCTATTTAAAAACTTAATGTCAGTGTCCCCTACTTAAGGGTAAATTTCATTATGTCTGGGACCATGTCTGTCATCTGCTTCCCAAGTGCCTGGCATAGAGTCAAAGAGGGATGAATGCTGCATCAGGAGAACATGGCAGGGCACCCTAAGCTCTGCCCAGGTGGGCAGCTCCAGGTGTGCTTTCTCTCAGCCAGCACCTGCATCTTATCATCATAGGACTACTCTCACTTTGCCTGTGTGTGCCAAGAGCCTGAAGTCCCTAGAACTTAACATTTCCTTTAGGAAAAGGCCTTTAGCCAGTTCGTGATGGATGCAATCATGTAAACTTGCCAGCTTTCTTATCCTGATGGGACAACAGTGAAGGGTGACTTGCACTGCCTTCAAGTTCCCCTGTGGTACACACCTCAGTCACCCTCCATGAGACCCACTTGATGATACCACACTGTTCTTGGCCTCTTCCAGTCCCATCTCACTGCTGCAGTCCCTACCAGTGTTCCTTGAGAACTCCTCTTAACACCTTACTTTACACAATTCTCATCTCAGGGTCTGCCTCCAGGGGAACCCAGCCTAAAACAGAGATTCTTCTGCTGCAAAAGGCTCTCACTGAGCAGGGATTCATGTCATAAATTTTAGTGCGAGAAAGTCCTCCAATAAAACAGACCATTTGCAGGTTCGGATGAGGACAGGTCCTGCTGGTTGCTCTAACTGGTGAGGGAGAGTCATGTCTATAAAGGACATAGGGGAGGGCACTAAACCTCTCCATTTTAAATCTTTGCTCCGCAACCCCAGTGTCCCACCAGAAAAAGGTCAGGAGGCTGTGCCCCTGGTGTCCTAACAAAACTAGACATGGGGTCTGGTGACAAGACTGCCTTGGGGATAAGCCAACAACATGTCTACTTGCTTCCCCAGGACTTCTGCTGAGGCCAGGTCAGGACAGGTCAGGCATTATAGGTGTGGAGAAAGGGCCCCTCTGACCAGAGGAACTTAAGGGGATGAAGTTCAGGATCTGAAGGTCTGTGCAATAAGGTTGCCTTCAGCTTTAGGGGACAGAACACAGTTAAAAGAGGCTTAATAATAGAGGCCTATTTATTGACAAATTTGCTGTAAAGAAAGAGACAGGGTGTTATGAGAAAATCAAGGGTAACCTACACAGACGGGGCTGGCAGAAAGGCCTATCTGAGGAGATACATCAAATTCAAGACCAGATGCTAAAGGAATTAGCTCCATCAGGAAGAACACAGTGGTGGGCAGAATACACCCTCACAAAGATGTCCATGTCCTAATCCACAGAAGGCAATTTGCAGATGTGAGGTGGGGAGACTACCCTGTTTTATTCACCTGAGCCCACTCTAACTAATCACAAGGTCCTTGAGAGGGAAAATGGGAGGCAAGAGAACCAGAGGGGCATGGCCATGAGCAAGAAATACAGTCAGTCTCTCCTTCAGGAAAAGGCAGTGAGGATTCCCTCCATGTTAGCCCATGAGACCCACATTAGACTCAAGACCTCCAGAACTGTTAGATAAGAAATGTGTGTTGTTTTATGCCACTAAGTTTGTGGGAATTTATTATAGCAACAAGAGGAAAGGAACATAAGCATTGTCACAGAGGGAACAGCATGTGCAAACTCCTGAGGCAGGAGTGCTTATAGTGTATTTGAGAAATATGAAGGTGACCAGTGTGATTCGTACCTAGTACGAACTCATAGGCCAGGCCCTATGATGATGTGAATAGTGGGCAGAAGCCAGATCATGTGGGACCTCATAGCCCACTAAAAAAGCTTGGATATAATTCAAAGATTAATACCCAAAAAGGTTTTGGATAAAACTTAAAAGCCATTAAAAAGTTTTAATATAATCATATCTGTATTTTTCCAAGATCACTATGCTGCTGCATGGAGAAACTGGGTGGGGTAGGGACCGCGCTAAGGACCGATAACAGCAGAGGCATGGAGACCAGTCAGGAAGGCAGTCTGGTAATCCAGGGGTGAGATGGTGACAGTCCCCACTAACACTGTGGGAAGTAGACAGGAGATGGCTGCAAGATAGACTTCAGACACTGATTTATTGGCTCAGAAAAAAAAATCAAATAAAATAATTTGGACATCAAATGCCAGAGGCCCTTTGATCAAATAAGAGTCAGTTTTTCAGAGACTACATGTTGCTCCTGACAGTGACAAAATAGTGTCACCACAGAAGTAGTCCCCAGAGAAGGGATTTGAGGGTGCTCTGAGAGAGGAAAGGGGAGCAGGAGTAAAAAGTATGACCCTCCCTAAATGTCCAGCAGTGAATGACTGATTGCCTGATGAGAAGGCGATTTAACCAAAGTGCAGACGGATGGTCTGCCCAACTGTGAACACTTGAGAAGTCAGAATGTTATTCATGGGGACAATGACTTATTCTCCTAAACAACCATAAAGTCCTGACTTATCTGAGTTCTGTGAAAACCTCCAATTCATCCTCCAATTGAAGTTAGGAAATGAGCATGGATCCTTTAGGAATTCAGATTTGCTGTGTAGAATACCCAACAGATATTACTGAGTTTTGGAAATGTTAAAAATTCATGCCTACTGACAGAAGTGTGAAGTAGAATCAGTGTTCTGATTTCATTTCTAAGCCAGGAAGGGTATTGTTTTTATTCTGGGGTGACCTTCTTGGGCACCTTCTGCTCCTCACAAGAAACAATAATCGTTAATGATGACAATAACAACAAAGTTCAAATATCTTGAGCCCTTACTATGTACAACAATTCTATAGGCCTATTGTTACCTCTGTTTTAGACATGAAAAAAGTGAATCTCTAAAATAATCTGTTAGCAGGCAGAGAGGAACCACAGCAAGGTGGTTGACCATGTGGGCAAGGCAGGGACTGGATAACCAGGAAACTATACTCAAAATTTGTAGCTGTAAAATCCTGTGGGGGTTGTGAAGGCAGGAGAATCTCCCAGTCCCACAGGAGAGTTCATTGGGAAAGCCCACAAGATCTTAGAACATATACAAACCCACCTACCTGGAAATCAGCACCTGAAAGGGCACAATCCGCTTGTAGGAAGCAAGGGAAGTGACAGAAAGTGGGACTAGAGTGGAGCAAATGAACTGCATTGTTCCCTCTCTGACCCCAGCCCCACAGACAGTGCCACAACACAGCAAAGACTTTTGCCCTGCCCTGGCGAACACCTAAGGCCCTGCCCCCTTACAACATAACAGATGCAGCGTGACAAAAGAAATATGGTCCAAATGAAAGAGCAGATCAAAATTCCAGAAAAACAACTAAGCAATGATGACATAGACAAACTGCCAGGTGCTGAGTTCAAAACACTGGTAATCAGGATGCTCACTTGAAATTATTGAATTTGGTCAATTTGGCAAAATAAAGGAAGAAATGAAGGCTATATAGAGTGAAATAAAGGAAAATATACAGGGAACCAATAGTGAAGGGAAGGAAACCAGGACTCAAACAAACAATTTGGAACAAAAGGAAGAAATAAACATCCAACAGGAACAAAATGAAGAAACAAGAATTTGAAAAAATGAGGAGAGGCTTAAGAACCTCTAGGATAACTTTAAGCACTCTAACATCAGAATCATAGGGATGCCAGAAGGAGAAGAGGAAGAGCATGAAATTGAAAACTTATTTGAAAACATAATGAAAGAAAACTTTCCCAATGTGGAGAAGGAAATAGACTTCCAGGAAGTCCTAGAAGCCCAGAGAGTCCCAAAGAAATTGGACCCAAGGAGGAACACACCAAGGCACATCATCATTAAGTTACCCAAGATTAAAGACAAAGAGAAGATCCTAAAAGCAGCAGGAGAGGAGACAGTTACGTACAAAGGAGTTCCCATAGGGCTATCAGCTGATTTCTCAGCCCTTGCAGGCAAGAAGGGGCTGGAAAGAAGTATTCCAAGTCATGAAAAGCAAGGACCTACATCCAAGATTACCCTATCCAGCAAAGCTATCATTTAGAATGGAAGGGTAGATAAAGTGCTTCCCAGATATGGTCAAGTTAAGGAGTTCATCACCAAGACTTTATTATATGAAATGTTAAAGGGACTTATCTAAGAAATAGAAGAAGATCAAAAACTATGAACAGTAAAATGACAACAAACTCACAACTATCAACAACTGAACCTAAAGTGCAAAAACATAAACTAAGCAAACAACTAGAATAAGAACAGAATCACAGAAATGGAGATCACATGGAGGGTTATCAGTGGGGAAGGAGAGGGGGAGATTAAGGGAGAAGATATACAGGGAAGAAGAAGCATAATCGGTAGGCCTAAAATAGACAAGGGGAGATTGAGAATAGCATAGAAAATAGAGAAGCCAAAGAACTTATACATACAACCCATGGACATGAACTAAGGGGGCAGGGAATGCTGGAGGGTGAGGTAGTGCAAGGTGGAGGGGGGATAAAGGGGAGAAAAAAACTGGGAAAACTGCACTAGCATAATCAATAAAATATACTTTAAAAAGTAAAATAAGTTAAATTAATCTGCCATTGTAATACAAGGAAGCCTTGAGATGGGGGGTTTAACTGCAAAACCAAGTTCTAAAACAGGGTTCTACAAACTATGGCCCATGGGCAAAACCCTGCCTGCCACTTGTTTTTGTAAATAAAGTTTTACGGGAACACAGCCATGCCCATTTGTTTATCTATGGCCTATGGCTGCTTTGGCACTGCAAGGACAAAGCTGACTACTTGCAACAGGGACCATAGACCTATAGAGCCTAAAATATTTACTATCTGACCATTCACATGAAAAGTTTGTCAATTCCTGTTCTAGATCACATATTATGTTAGTGTTTCCTCATAACTCATCCTATTCTTCATGCTCCTTCCATACCATCCACCCCACTCACAAGTTACTCTCTTTTGGATCTTTGAATGAAATTTCCAGGACTCTTTCACTTCCCAGATGCCTCTCACCCCCATAGTTAGCCTGGAAAGACCCCTACCAACCTCCTTTCTAAGGCTGCTTGGAGGTTGACAGAAGGGGTGGGGTAAAGGGTGTACTATGTAGCAAGTAGGACCCTGGGTGCTTTGTGCCTCTAAAAAACTCCTCCCACCCCAGGCATAATTTCTTGAAAAGTATGAATGTTATTTATGAAACAATTTATTTTCCAGCTAACCATAAAGTCCTGACCTGTGTGAGTTCTTGGAAACATTCATTTGAGGGTGGGGAGCAACTAGTAGAAACTCCACAACTAGAGGGAAGGAAATGAGGGTGGCATGGTGAGGTTGATTCTGACCACCTTGTAGCCCTGCCCCAAAGCCAGGGGAATGATGCAAAGGAAAGATGGGGTCAGCGTAAGGCAGTGGGCATGCCTCTGATGGCTACAACCTAACTCTGACCCAACTTGCTCTGCCTTTTCCCCTCAACCCAGCTTTCACACCTCTGATTTTTGAAAGATTATTATTGCATCTTTTTTCTTCACTCACCATCTTTGTTGATTGTTAATATAATGCATGGTTCAGCATCAGTTCCCTTTACCTAGTTCTGAATTCTTAACCCATGCCATGCTGTTTTAGCTGTTCAAGTTTTGTAATAAGTGAACTTATTACAAAAGCAATTTTCGACTTTTATCATGTCATAGCACCCATAAGCTAATTACTAAATTCTGTGGCACACCAAAAAACATATTATATTTTTTGCCAATATGACAGGGAAATAGGCATGATTTTGATTCATTCACACTGGATGGCTATTGTTTTGTTTGTTGGCTGTTGTCATTTTTTAACTGGACAATCTAAGAGAAAAGAGGTCATTGTCCCTGACTAAATAGCCAGGTATATCATGTTTTAAAAATCCTTGTGGCACACCAGATGAAAATTGCTGTAATAAGTTATTATATCTGGTGTTTCAAATCCCCTGTTGTGACTTTTTTCCCTCACATTGTCCTAACTGACCCATAGAATTATTTTATAAAGTTACTAAAAATGTAAATTCTGTCTGTTAAGGCTGTCAGCTAATTTTGGAAGTATTCAAATCTCTAAACTCCTTAGGTTTCCATCCAGGACATTGGTACATTTCTTTATTTCTTTATTTCTGTATTACTCAGTAAATTTTTATGGCTTTCTTCATGTACATCTCCTGTTATAAACAGTGTGGTTATTTTGTTGTTGTTGTTGATATTGCAAATAGGATGCTTAATAAGCATTATCTTATTGTTTGTTGATTTTTGTCTGATATCGAACACATTCCTAAACTCTCCTATGGAGGTTGTTATAGTTCTTAGCATATATCACTTAAAATGCATGGGTCTCTTTCTTTCTCAGAGTTGTATCTCTTATTTCCATGATATGCCATATGGTCAAAATTTCACAGCACACTTATATCAGTAAATGTGAATGGGTTTATTTCTAGGGCTGCTATATCTATCAGGTATTTTAAACAACAGAAATTTATTCCTCATAGTTCTGAAGGCCAGAAGTCTAAGATCAAGGTGTCAGGAGGGCAGGTTCCTTCTGAGGGCTGTGAAGGAAAGAGTCTGTTCCAGGCCTCTCTCCTTAGCTTGTAAAAGGCCAAATTTTCCCTGTGTCTTCACAAGGCCTTCCTTCTGTGTGTGTCTGTGTCCTAATCTCCTCATCTTACGAGGACACCAGTCATATTGAATTAAGTCCCATTCTAGGTGCCTCAATTGCCTCTTTGAAGACCGTGTCTCCAACACAGTTGCATTCTGAGGTATTGTGGGTTAGGACTTCAACCTGTGAATGGGGGTGGGAGGCACAGTTCAGATAAATCTCTTACTCTAATGGGAATGCATCTGTTGTTTCAACAGCAAGCCTAATGTGTGCTTAGTTCAAGGGAGATACTTTTATCATCCTTCTATTCCCAAATTTTCAAAGAGATTTTATCGGGAACAAATCTCATGTTTTATTGAATGCCTTTTTGCTATCTACTAACAGCATTTAGAATATATTTTTACCTATTTCTCTGATGTAAGATTTTAATAGATTTTCTGTGATTAAAAAGTTCTAGATCAGCATTCAGAGTATATAAAGAAATCCTACCAATCAACAGCAGAGAGGTTTTTAAATCTAGTATAAAATAGACTAAGAATGTAATCAGACCATTCAGAGAAAAAGATACACTCCTGATCAATGAACACTGGAAAACTCTCCACCACAGTAGTAATCAGGGAGATGCAAATTGAAGCAGGAATACAATCCCATCCTGCACAAGCTGTCAAGGATGTGGAAGACAGAACTCTCACACCCTGCAGATAGCAGAGCAAGCAGTAACACCCCACTCATACAAGTGGGGAAGTGTACATGAGGTGTGTTGTAGCATTGTTTGTAACAGCCACCCAAACAAAGGAAACAACCTAAATGTCCTGGTGTAAAAAATAAAAGGTAAATAAAATATGGTGCATTTGTACAATATATAAGCTAGAGCTAATTGTGCCAATGGAGATAACCTCAAGAACATAATGCTGAGACAACAAAAGCAAGCTCTGGAGGGATGCATTTAGAATAAAACTAGTTATGAAGTGTTAAAGACAAACAAAATAATATGTGGCTAAATACTTATGAACCCATATGGAAGTTGTAGAGACACAAAACATGGATTAGAAACATAAACACCAACTTTGAAAGAGTTGTTATGTCTGGGTTTTGCAAGAGGTGGGGTCTGGAAGGAAGGTGGGAGAGAATGGGACCAAGGATGAATTCGAAAAGGGTGCCTCAGCTAATGTATAAGGTTTTATTTTATTTCTTTTGTAATAAAATGATCTGAAAAACAAAAGCCTTTACATTCCTGGGCTAAAATCTTACTTGGTCATGGTGAATGCCTCTATTAATGTATTATTGAATTGTTTGCTACTGCTTTATTTATAGTTTTTCATCTAGTGCCTTCATCTTTTGTTTTGTTTTTTTTTCCACTATATTTTTCAAGATTGGATTCCAGGGTTGTACTGTCCTCATAAAATGAATTAGAGAGCCTTCCATGTTTTTCTATAACCTGGAACCGTTAGTCAAGTATAAGAGCACTCTGTTACTGGAAAATTCGGTGAAACAAACACATTAGAAAAATCTCCATTCGAGAAAGCTATTGTAGAGCTTCCATTTCATAACACTTAATTTTTATGTGAATATTTTTGTCTTAAGACATTACTTTCTTTTCCCCCTGGCTGGTGTGGCTCAGTGGATTGAGTGCAGGCTTGTGAACCAAAGGTTTGCTGGTTTGATTCCCAGTCAGGGCACGTAACTGGGTTTTGGACCAGGTCCCCAGTAGGTGGCATTTGAGAGTAAACCATACACTGATGTTCCTCTCCCTCTTTTTCTCTCTTTTCCCCTCTGTCTAAAAATAAATGAATAAAATCTTTTTTAAAAAGACACTTTTTTATGAGTCAATTTTGTTATTTATATTTCACAAAAGAATCTGCATCAGTGAGTTTTTTCATTCTTTATGAAGAGTTGTGCATAGGAATATCATGCTTTTTAATCTTTCACATGCTTTTACAGTTCCTCATTATTTATAGTTTTTTTTGCTTTGTGTTCCCCCATTCAGTCAATAAGCAAAGGTTTGTCTATATTACTGCTTTCTCCCAAGGGCCACCTCTTGGGCATATTTACCATATCTTGAGATTTTCTGTTTTTGAATTCATAGATTTCTACTTTGTTCTTGAAAGATTTCTTTTCCTTGACTTCCTTAAAATTTTTGTTAATTTTCATTCTTTTTTATTTTAAAGCTAACTTCATTTTTATTTGCAACAACAAAAAGCAATTTAAGGGCTTTGGCAGTATCCTATAAATTTTCATATGTATTATTCACATTCTCATTATTCTCTAAATGGTCTTTGATTGTATATTTTATTTCTCCTCTGCTTCAACAATTAGCTAGGAGATGTTTCTCTTTTTCTCATTTCCATATAGTAATAGCTGTTCAGCATTACAGAAAAACAAAGACTACAGAGCAAGGCCAATGATGAGCCCAGCACAGTGCCCAGCACCCCATAAACACCTGCTACATGGCTGCACCAACTGATCGTGACACAAACATACCAACTCTGTAGTTAGGTCTCAAAAGCTGAAATAATAGTAATAACAATGAAATGTAAGGGAAAATAATCAGAGTCAAAAGTTATCTGTCCTTTTGCCCACAGTTTGAATATTAAGCCTCCACATATTATCTATAGATAACATTAAATAAGGAGCCTCACACAGTCTAACAAAACTGCATGACTCAGACCTAATAAACAGCAAACACCATTGGCAAACAGTACCTGACCTCATGCTCTCCCCATCTGCAAGAGAACCTACCAAACCCAGGCACAGATATGTCATATTTGCTGAAATGTAAGATGCACAACTGCCATGCATCCAATGTGTCCATACTTCAGATGGAAGGTCCAGCATGACCAAGGTCAATGGATGGTACCATCCCCTCATGGTGGAGCAGGGCAGCACACACATCACAGCTCTTCCCAACTGTCCAGGAAATATACCTTTGACAAGATCCCATATGCTTACCCTAAGATTTAGGATGTCACCCTGTACATGTTCATTGCTGAAATTTGTTTCAGGGACACAGGTACACTTTGTCTTTTTTAATATACACATTAGTGAATTTTCCTTTCGAACAACAATAGCAATATATGCTCACATGACCCCTTCCCTTCAGAGTAGCTAATGTCAACTATTTGGTATGCATCTTCCCATATTTTTCCTGAGCTCATGCAAACATCCATACATAAAAAGTTGCATGAATAGACTTTTCTTCTTTCTTTTCAAGAATGAGGTGATGATGTACAAATCTGATTTTTTTTATTCAACAAGAATTATAGATATATCCCCACATACTGTTTCTTTAATAGCTGCATAAAACTCCAGAATATGAAGTAATATATTTTATTTAATAATTCTCCACTTTTGGACATACAAATTATTCCCAGGTTTTTCAAGTAGCAGATACGTTGTAACAAACATTTTTCTGTTGATCTGGCATTTTATTTCTGTGTGCCCAAAGTGAAATGGCTGGGTCAAAGAGTATATGTATTTTTAATTTCAGTAGCTATTTTCAGATTTTTTGAAAGATTAAAGCAATTCTTATTCATTCCAGCAAAGTATGAGACTTCTTATTTTCTCCACACAATCACAAGCCAAGGATTATGAATTGTATTATTTTAGCCAAACTGATGCATTTCTAACATGATCTTACTGTCATTTTTATTTACACTTTTCCTTCCCCCATAAGAATAAGCATAATTTAACTTTCTTATTGGCCATTTGCATTTTCTCTTCTGAAAATTGCTTACTCCTATCCTGTGCTGATTTCTTTATTGGATTTTTTTTACTCTTCAATTTCCAGAAGTTCTTTGTAGATTAGAAAACTTAACTTTGGAGCCCTCCCCAGTGCTTTTCCCAGAATAATCGGAGAAGAGGCACAGTCTTTTTGCTGAGATAATAGGTATAAGAGCAATGGATGCTAGTGGTGCTAACACCATCTTGATCACCACGTGAAAGAGAAATGAAAAGAAAATCAATACAGAGATAAGTCAGAGTAGATGAGAGAAAGACCTAATAACATCATGGAATACCCAGATGCAGCCATACTTGAAGCTGGAAGGGTTTAGCTATTGAATCTCCCAACTGAGAGAGCTAATAAGTTTCCTTTTGGGTTTGTGCTAGGTTTCTGTCACTTGCAACCCAAACATTCCTGACTGTCATGAGTATACACATACTGAGACCATCCCCTAATTCTGGAAGAAGACCTTACCATCTAAAAGGACTGGACATTAAGGGAGAAAAGCAAAACCAATCCCCTCTCAGCCTGCTGCAGCTAGGAAAACCAGCAGAACTGGCTTGGCCAGTTTAAAGCCAACAGGAGCCCCCTCCACCCCTGCCACTTTTTTAAATTCCTTTTTCCTTTCTTTACTTTTTTCATTTTCTATTCCTTCTTTTTTTCTTCTCTTCTTTCTTTTTTATGCCTTCTTCCTTCCTTCCTTTTAATTATTATTATTTTTAAATTCCCACAAATGAGACAATAAAATCTGGAGCTGTCAAAGGACCACAGTTAGGCCCAAAAAGGGGTCATCCCAAAAACTGAGACAGTGAGACAAATTTCACTTTGCTACTTTCAGAGAACTTGCAAGTTATTGTGTATTTGCATTATTATTATTTTTCATTATTCTTACATCTTTTATTTTATTAGTATTTTTTATTTCTCTTCTTTCTGTTTAGCCTTTTTCACATGGTTTGTTAAATTGCATTGTTTAACTGGTTTCCCTTGTTCTCTCTTTCATAATATATTTTTAATTTTCCATCTTTCACTTCACTTGTGTTCTAGTAGCACACTGCTCTAGGTCCTGTACATCCTATTCTTGTTATTCAGATCACATAGATTCTGTCACATGATTGTTGCTCCATTACTATTGTAAAAAATGGCTGTTCCATACAATTGTAAATACAAACAGTACCCCTCCCAGATCTTAACTCAATTCACTGTTTCCTGAACTTTATTACTACTGTGGTTAACTCTATTCTCTCGCACACTACACCTATTTTCTATCCTTTACTCTCACTTTACCTCATAATCTGACCTCCCACAAGCTCACTGCTTTCTAAATCCAACTCAAAATCTTCCCCACTGCCAATAAGACTCTTATGTTTGTTCCACCCTTTCTAAAAAGTGGCTAGATGGGTGAAATATCATGGATAACACTATACATATCCCAAGGATCTCCTATCTCTTCTCTATGGGTTGGTACTTTAAATACCATAGAATACACTGTCTTAAACCATTATACCTTCCCCCTCCAACTAACCACAAAAAACAGTAGATAGGAGCAGTGAACACCAGTATACCTGCTGGAAGAGAGAACCCACCAACAAAGGAACCACCAATAGACAATGGAAGAAGGTGAAGGAGGGAGTGGGAACCACACTAACCTCAACCCAGGACCAATCTGGAAATACCACTAAATGGTGGAAAAATAACCCAGAACAAACAACTAAACAAGAGTGAGAGAGAAGCCTCAAAACCACATATGGGCAGAAGAACCAGCTTCAATACAACCTGTCCACACCTTCACAACAGAATACAAGATATGGTGGATGGAGTGACCCTCAGTTAACCAGCTGGTGGGAAGGACCCACCAAAGAAAGACCCAAAAACAATCAAAACCCAAAGACATACAGAGAGCCAACATAAATGAAAGATCAAGACCAGTGAGCTAAGGAGATCAAGGAGACTGCACCACTGAATCTCACAGTTCTTCTAACATAGAAGATCACACCATAAACCCAGGGACACAGAACAAATCAATTTAAGAAGCAGAGGCTAACAAAAAGAGTCTCACAAACAATGGGAAAACAAAGAAAAAAATCACCAAATGAAAGGAAAGGCGGAAGCCTCAGAAAGAATGCCAAATAAAATGGAGACAACTCAACTATCAGATTTTGAGTTCCAAGAAATGGTTATCAGGAAACTCAATGAGCTCATGGAGAACTATCAAAAACTACAGGAAAACTACAATGAATTCACTGCAAACTATATCAACATGAAAAAGTAAATAGAAATTATCAACAAGGGCCAAGAGGAAATGAAGAATACAATTTCTGAACTGAAGAACACAGTAGAAGGAATCAAAAGCAGGATTGATGAAGCAGAGGATCAGATCAGTGAGCTGGAGGACAAGGTAGAAAAAACACCCAGAAAGAGCAAGAAAAGGAAAGAAGGCTCAGAAAGAATGAAGAGGGGTTAAGGGAAATGCAGGATACATGAAACATAATAATATCCATATAATAGTGATACCAGGAGAAGAAGAGCAAGGGATAGAAAACCTATTTGAAAAAGTAATGATGGAAAACTTCCCTAATTTGATGAGAGAAAAAGTCACACAAATCCAGGAAACACAGAGAGTCCCATCAAGAGGAAGCCAAAGAGGCCATTATGATATGATTCAAGACACATCATAATTAAAATGGCAAAATTCCAAGACAAAGAGAGAATCTTAAAGGCAGCAAGGGAAAAACAGGAAGTAATATATAAGGGAGCCCCAATAAGACTAGCAGCTGACTTCACAATGGAAATGCTCCAAGCTAGAAGGGAATGGCAAGAAATATTCCAAGTAATGAAAACCAAAGACCTGCAGCCAAGACTACTTTATCCATCAAGGATCTCAATTAAAATGGAAGGCCAAATAAGGAGCTTCCAGGACAAAAGAAACCTGAAAGAATATACCTCCACCAAACCAGCTCTGCAAGAGATGCTAAGGGGTCTGCTTTAAGAACAGGAAAGAAAACAGTGAGAGAGACAGGAACACAGGTAAGAGAAAATGGCTATGAATAAGTACCTGTCAGTAATAACCTTACATGTAAATGGAACAAATGCTGCAATCAGAAGACATAGAATACATGAATGGATAAGAAATCATTACGTCACAAATGTTCCCTACAAGAGACCCACCTCAGAACAAAAGACTTTCACAGACTGAGAGTGAAGAGCTGGAAAGAAATATTCCAAGCAAATGGACAGGAAAAAAAAGCCGGGGTAGCAATACTTATATCAGACAAAATAGTCTTCAAAAAAAGAGCCATAAAAAGAGACCCAGAAGTTCACTTCATAATACTCAAAGGAAGAATCCACCAAGAAGACATAAGCATTGTAAATACTTATGCACCCAACATAGCAGCACCCAAATACATAAAGAAAATCTTGGAGGACTTCAAGAAAGATATTGACAGCAACACAATTATAGTAGGGGATTTTAACACCCCACTGTCAAAAATGGACAGGTCTTCCAAACAAAATATCATCAAAAATATTTTGGCATTGAACAATGCCCTAGATGAAATGGACTTAACTGATATATGAAGAGACTTTCACCCCAAAGAAGCAAAATACACATTCTTTTCAAATGCATGTGGAACATTTTCAAAGATAGGCCACATGATGGGACACAGAACAAGCCTCAACAAATTCAAGAAAATTGAAATCACATAAAGCATTTTCTCCAACCACAAGGGCCTGAAACTAGAAATGAAGCTCAAGAAAAAAACCCAAAACACTCAAACTCAAGGAAACTGAATAGCATGCTATTAAACAATGAATGAAATTAAGGAAGAAATCAAAAAGCTTCTGGAAACAAATGAAAATGAATTCACAACAATCCAAAATTTATGGGACACAGTGAAGCAATCCTGAGAGGGAAGTTCATACCAATTGAGGCCTACCTAAAAAAGATCAAACATTTCAAATAAACAACCTAACCCTATGCATACAAGAACTCAAGGAACAACAACAAATAAAGCAAAGAGCAAGCAGAAGGAAGAAAATAACTGAGATCAGAGCAGAATTAAACAACATAGAGACTAAAAGCACAATTCTAAGGATCAATAAATCCAGGAGCTGGTTCTTTGAAAAGATAAACAAAATTGACAAGCCTTTAAGCAGACTCATCAAGAGAAAAGCAGAGAGGACCCAAATAAACACAATAAGAAATGAAAGAGGAGAGATTACAACTGATACCACATAAATACAAAGGATTGTATGAAATTACTACAAATACCTATATGCCAAGAAATTTGAAAACCTAGGTGAAATGGACAAATTTCTAGAAAAATATAATCTTCCAAAACTCAATGAAGAAGAAGCAGAAAGCCTGAACAGAACAATAACAGCTGATGAAATTGAAGCAGTAATCAAAAAGCTTCCAACACACAAAAGCCCTGGACCAGACAGTTTCATAGAAGAATTTTACAAAACATTTAAGAAAGAGCTAACCCCTATCCTTCACCGATTATTCCAAAAAATCCAAGAACAGGGAAGATGCCAAAACTCTTTTAATGAAGCCAGAATCATCCTAATCCCAAAACCAGATGAAGACACAACAAAGAAAGAAAACTTCAGACCAATATTGCTGATGAACATAGACACTAAAATCCTCAACAAAATATTGGCAAACCATGACAATTAGAGGGAAGATGGCGGTGTGGTAGGAGGGAGCAGATTCCACTTCCCCCTACACATGGGAGAAAAACCTAGCCAATCTATAGAGGAACAGAGCAAACAGCCAACAGCACCACAGCATATATAAAAATAGGAGGTCAAAAATTGTAGCAAACATTGAAAAACCAGATGGTAAGGAGAGTGCTTCAGGACAATAAGGGACCAGGGATTGGTGCGGGGACCAGGGAGGCTGTGGCCCCAGGCCCAGCGCTTGCTGGGTCAGCCACAGGACTCTTGGGAGAGAACCAGATCAACTGCTCCCTCCCCAGCCGAACAAGGTTTAAGCAGCACTAGGAGAGACTTGGTTGCTTGAAGTCACAGAGAGGGGAATAAGGACTAAGTGGTAAACACACAGGGGCTGTGAGCACCCACACATAGCCCTGGGGAGTGTGTGCCCAAACCCCTGTGACCAGAGATGGCCTGGCCTCATGCCCGCACCTGCACCCCAGGGGAGAGGGTGTTTTGTGGAAGACCCGGAGTCCACACCTGTTGACCCCAGGAGTGTGCATGCTCCATAGGAGATCCAGAGCTCACAACTGTAAACCTCAGGTGAGCGTGCACCCGGATCCTACACCTAAGGTCCTGCAAAAAGGCACCAAACTAGCTCTGGGGAGAATGCTCGGCTAGCGCTAGCAGGAGGCTGACTGAGTGCTGAACAGGAAGAGAGAAAAGCAATACCAATCTGCCCCTCAGCCTGCTGCAGCCAGCAAGACCAGAAAAACCAGTCTGGCCAGTTTGAAACCAGCAAGAGGGGTTTTTTTTGTTTGTTTGTTTGATTTGGGGGGTTTTGTTTGTTTGTTTGTCTGTTTGTTTTTTAAGTAATTTTTTATTTTTTAATTCTTATTATTTTTATATCTCTCAATTCCTTTTGCTTCTCATTCCTTCTTTCTAGTTTTATTCCTTCTTCCTTTCTTTCCAATTTTATCTCTTCTTCCTTCTTCTGCTTTTTATTTTTGTCTTTTTCTTTTTAAATACCCACAAGTGAGACAAAAAAACCTGGAACTATGAAAAGACCAGAGTTGGCTCCAAAGAGGGGGAATCCCAACAGCTGAGACAGTGAGATAAATTTCACTTTGATATTACAGAGAACTTGCAAGTTATTGCATATTTGTAATATTATTTTTTCATTATTCTTACATCTTTTATTTTAATAGTATTTTTGTATTCCTCTTCTTTCTGTTTAGTCTTCTTTGCTTGGCTCATTATATTGTATCATTTGATAGGTTTCACCTGTTCTCTCTTTTATAGTGTATTGCTAATTTACTGTCCTTCACTTCACTTGGGTTCCATTAGCACACTACTCAAGGTCCTATACTCCCTATTCTTCTTATCTAGATCTCATAGATTCTGTCATATGATTGTTGCTCTAATATTATTGTAAATAATAGCAGATCCATACAATTGTAAATACTACACAACACCCCTCCCAGATCTTAGCCCACTTCACGGTTTCCTGAACTCTATTACTGTAGTGGTTAATTCTATTCTCTCACATACTACACTTATTTATTACCCTTTACTCTCACCTTACCTCAGAATTTGATCTCCTACTGCTTTCCAGATCCAACTCACAATCCTTCCCTCCCCAACAAGAGTCTTATCTTCTTTCCATCCTTTCTAAAAAGTGGATAGTTGGGTGGAATATTACATTTAACACTATACCTAGCCAAAGGATCTCCTATCTCTTCTCTACCAGCTGCTACTGTAAATATCATAGAATACTCTCTGGCTGTCTTAAACCATTTTGCCTTACCCCTCCAACTGATCACAAAAAAGAATAGGTAGAAGCTGTGAAAATATCGGCAAACCACATCCAACAATATGTTAAAAAGATCATACACCATGATCAAGTGTAATTCACCCCAGGGATGCAAGGATGGCACAATATTCACAAATCAATAAATGTAATACATCACATAAATAACATGAAAGACAAAAATCACATGATCTTAGCAATAGATGCAGAAAAGGCATTAGATAAGATACAGCATCCATTTATGATAAAAACAGTTAGCAAAGTGGGAATAGCAGGAGCATTCCTCAACATAATAAAGAACGTATAGGAGAAAACTATAGCCAACATCATATTCAATGCGCAAAAACTAAAAGCTTTCCCACTAAGATCAGGAACAAGACAAGGATGCCTGCTTTCACCACTCCTAGTCAACATAGTATTAGAAGTCCTAGCCACAGCAATCAGATAAGAAGAAGAAATAAAAGGCATCCAAATTGGAAAGGAGGAAGCAAAACTGTCATTGGTTACAGATGACATGATAGTGTACATAGAAAACCCTATAGACCCCACCAAAAAAAATAGTCAATCTAATAAGTGAATTTGGCAAAACAGCAGGATACAAAGTCAATATCCAGAAGTGAAAGGCATTTTTGTACACCAACAGTGAAATATCAGAAACAGAAATGCGGGAAAAAATTCCATTTGATATAGCAACAAAAAAAATAAAATACCTAGGAATAAACCTAACCAAGGAGGTAAAACGCCTGTATTCAGAAAACTATACAACACTGAAGAAAGAAATTAAGGAAGACACAAACAAATGGAAGCATATACCATGTTCATGGATTGTAAGAATTAACATCATCAAAATGTCTATAGTACTCAAAGCAATCTATAGATTCAATGGAATTCCTATTAAAATACCAATGACATATTTCACAGATATAGAACAAACATTTCAAAAATTTATAGGGAACCATAATGATCCCGAATAGCTGCAGCAATTTTGAGAAAGAACAAAGTAGGTGGGATCAAAACTAGATTACAAGGCCACTGTAATCAAAACAGTGTGGTACTGGAACAAGAACAGACACATGGACCAATGAAACAGAATATAGATCCCAAAAATAAACCCAAGTCTCTATGGTCAATTAGTATTCGACAAAGGGGGCAGAAGCACAAAATGGAGTAAAAATAGACTCTTCAAACAAATGGTGTTGGGATATCTGGACAGCTACATGCAAAAAATGAAACTTGACCACCAGCTTACTCCATACACAAAAATAAACTCAGGATGAATAAAAGACTTAAATATAAGTTGTGATACCATAAAGCTCCTAGAGGAGAAGATAGGCAGGAAAATCTCAGATATTCCATGCAGTAATATTTTCACTGATATGTCCCCTAGAGCAAGGGACATAAAAAAACAAACAAACAAACAAATGGGACTTCATCAAAATAAAAAGCTTCTGCATGGCTGAAGAAAGCATTAGCAAAATGAAAAGGGAACCACCTGTATAGGAAAATATATTTGCCAATGATATCTGGTACAAAGGTTTGATCTCCAAAATATATAAAGAACTCACATGACTCCATTCTAGGAAGACAAACAACCAGATTTAAAAAAGGGCAAATGACATGAACAGATACATCTCCAAGGAGGACATACAGATGGCCCAGAGACATATGAAAGGATGCTCAGCATCACTAGCCATCCGAGAGATGCAAATTAAAACCACAATGAGATACCACATCACTGCCGTCAGAGTGGCCATTATAAACAAATCAACAAACAATAAGTGCATCACGGTTGTGGAGAAAAGGGAACCCTAGTGCACTGTTGGTGGGAATGCAAACTGGTGCAACTTCTGAAGAAAACAGAATGGAATTTCCTTAAGAAACTAGAAATGGAATTGCCTTTTGATCCAGCAATTCCACTGCTGTGAATATACCCTAGGAATCCTAAAACACTAATTCAAAAGAACCTATGCACCCTAACGTTCATAGTAGCACAATTTACAACAGCCAAGTGCTGGAAGCAGCCTAGGTGCCCACAGGTAAATGAGTGGATCAATAAACTATGGTACATATACACAATGGAATACTATGCAGCAGAAAGAAAGAAGGAACTCCTACCCTTTGTGACAACATGGATGGAACTAGAAAGTATTATGCTAAGTGAAGTAAGCAAGGTGGAATACTATGCAGCAGAAAGAAAGAAAGGAGCTCCTACCCTTCGTGACAACATGGATGGAACTAGAAAGTATTATGCTAAGTGAAGTAAGCCAGGTGGTGAAAGACAAATACCATATGATCTCACCTATAAGTGGAACCTAACTAACAAAACAAACTGGCAAGCAAAATATAGCCAGAGACATTGAAATTGACAACAATCTGACAGTAACCAGAGGGGAGGGGAGAGGGAAATAACAAGGGGAAAAAGGGAAGGGGACATAAATGAACATGTATGAGGGACCCATGGACAGAGCCAAGGGGGGGTGGGATTGAGGGTGGGAGGTGGGTGTAGATAGGGTGGGGGAAAGTGGTAGGGAGAAAATGGGGAGAACTGTATTTGAACATCAATTAAAAAAACTAAAAAAAAAAATGTGAGTCACAACTCACTTTGCCTACAGCTGTACATTGGTTGGACACACTTAAATGAGACCTAAGCCAGAAGATGTGCAGTGGCCCAAGTTAGACAGATCACAAGTTATTCTTACAACTTGTAAAAAGAGTTCTTGTCACCACAGGTGTGTCAGAAAGGCCCATGCAGGTGTGTCTCCAAACACTCACACCTAAAATGCCTCCCTAAAGAAGCTGTTATCATAAGGTTGATTTTTGTACTTTCTTAAATTATATCTAATACTTTGGGATTATTGGACAGTGCTATAAGAAAAAGAAGGAAGTAAATAGGACTCTGCGCTATAAGGCTTTGTCTATTCTAGAAACTCTTTAACAGAGAAATCAGGGTACCTGATGTGGGCCTTTTGATTAGGTGGGAGGCAAGATATTGAAATGCTAAGAGGATACATAAACTTTGAACTTACTTTCATAATATGGGGTCATTTATGCATAATATATAGGCACCCCAACTCCAATGATAATAGCATTTATTAAGTACTAGCTGCATGCCAAACATTTACTAAAATACTTTTTGCAAATTATTTCAGTCTATTCCCTCATATAACCACCCAGCAAAGTAGGTACCAAAGCTTAGAAGACTGAGCTTTGAATCCCTCAAAGCTGAGAGAGATTTTATCAGGCAGGGTAAGCTGTGTTATGCTAAAGTAACAAAGCCTCAACCTTTTGATGGCTTCATACAATGAAAGCTTACATCTTGCTCATGCTACATTACCCATGACATTTGGCAGAAGGCCTGCCCATCTGATGCTACTAGGGGTACTGTGTGACCTACGTTTCCATGATGCTGCAGTGGGGGGAAGAAAGCATGGCAAAGGACACACTACCTCCTAAATGTTCCCCATGGCACCAATAGCATCCCTTTATGCACTCTATTGACCAGACAAGTGTCAAGCCTTCATACAATTTCAAGGTGGAAGAAGGGAGGAGTGCAATCTTACTGTGCATGGAAAGAAGAGAACCAGAAATGTTTGCATTGGGCTGGACTGGTCTCACTGAACACAGCCATAGAGCACAGGATGGTCTGGCCTCTTCTAGAAACAGATGCTCCAACACTTGTGGAACACTCTCAGCTTCTCCCTTTCTCACTGCACCAGATAACACTTTAAAGTGGAAAGTCTCTGTGCCTCAACTATCTACAAGATGACTGTGTCTCAATTGATATGGCTTTTCTTATAGCTAAGGACACTTAGATAAATCTGCAGCCAGCCTGAATTTCAGAAAGAAAAACTTTAGCTCTGTTTCCACAAAGTATAATCATTTTGCCTGTGCACGTACTTTGCGCCTCCTTGGAGATAGGAGCAAAATGAATTATCTTTTAGATCATATGTTACCTGAAGACCTGCTGGAGCTATAGCCAAATGTCTACTTATAACAAAATGATGCAATGCATATGGCTGTGTGTCCACATATTTGCTAAAAGTATGAAAATAGAAAATGCAAGCTTCTTGGAACTCCTCTCAGGTATCTGGTTTATGCATAATTTGGGCTACCTTTCCCTTCCCTCACTACCCCTGTTTTCTGTCTATAACACCCTTCTACAGAGGTTCTCATCTTTTCACTTTATTTTAATCGAATTTTCAGCCTCCTGGGCACGTTTGTTTCAGAGCATTTGTGTTTTTTTATTTTTTCTGGAGGAAGTTTCAAAACCTTCATTGTGTATTCAGGAATAAATGAGAAGAGGTCTTATTTATAATTGGCTCCCTCTAATTCAGACTAAATGTAGATTAATCCTAATTGATAACACATAAAATTTAATTAAACCTTAATAAAGAACCTGGGAGAGAGTTCTCAGGAGATGATATCAGTAGTTACTCTGGGTGCCACATCCTGCAGCCCTTGAGATAAAACAAAATTTGCAGAAGTATTTTCAGGGTTTTATGCAAGTCCAGATACAGGTCATTATCTCAAACATGAATTCATTAAAATTGCAGATAAATCTGAGAGACAGTATTTTCCATACATATCACCGATAAGAAGCTTGGACTACACAAGTTTCCAATGACCTCTTCTACCCTCTTTACCTTCCCCAGACTGCTGGTCAGACTGCTGCTTAGTTTTAACCATGAGGTTACCCTGAATCATGGCCAGGAGCTGCTGTCACAGCCCATGTTGCATCAGATAAACCCAAACTGCACATCTCATTGCAGAACTCCAATTAACAACACTGCATAAACATTACCCTTCTGATCACTGTTTCCAGCACAGTAACACTTTATTTCACATATTCATGAATATTTTTATATGTTCTGGAGTAATTGAGAACTGATTTTCTGTGATCAACCACCCCAGTAACCAATTACTTAAAACATGAATAGAGAATACAGGCAGAGGGGACACCCAGTCCACAGGAACTCCTGCCTTAGAGACAGGGCACAGACACTCCAGCTGCTGACCAAGTTGATCAAAGGAAGCACACCCTAATGCCTCCAAGAACCAGGAGGTAACCTATGTGAGATACAAAAGTGGGGTTGGTACCACAGCAAACTGGAGAGGGTCTTCCTGGGCTAAAGAGGGAACACTTTCTCCACTTTGCCCACAGTATCCATTAGGGAATATGGGTCTATGTTATGGGATCATTTTACTCTGTGTTAGAATTTTTTAATTTGGGTTATAATCTGGAAAACAGTACCATATTTTTAAGTAGGCAGCAAATATTTTTAAATGTTAAATACTCTGTAGGCCTTGTGATATCTAATTTACAAGTTATCTCTAGAACTTTAAAGTTGTTCCTTCCCTTTGGGTCACTCTTTCTTTTAACAAACATTTAAGAAATGCCTACTATGTGCCAGGCACTGCTCTGGGCATAAAAATAGAACAGTGAACAAAACAAAGATCTTTGTTCTTCATGGAAATTACATTCTTGCGGGGCAGAGGCTGACAATAAATATAATAAATGTGGTGCGTTAGGTGGTATAAGTGGTAAAAAAAAAGGACAGAAAAAGCACAGTGGGGTAAGGGGTATTAGAAATTGCAGAGTGGCTGACTATTGATATTTAGACAGGTGGGCAGGAAGACCTCATAGTGGAGGTAACAGTTGAGCAGAGAAGGAAGGGAAAGAGTGAGTCATGAAAATACAGGCTTGAGGAAAAGAATCTAGGTGAAGAGCCTTCCAGGAAGAAGGAACAGCCAATGCAAAGAGCCCAAACAGGAATGTGCCTGGTGTGTTTAAGAAACAGCAAATAAACCAGTGTTTATTTGGCTGGCATGCTGGGAATAAGAGGCAGAATGGCAGAAGGTGAGAGAGAGGAGTGAGAGAGAACAGATCACACAGGGAGAGACTGATGGGGCCTTGTGAGCTACTAGAACAGCTTGTGTACACTCTGGGGAACTAGGAAGCTATTGGAAGTTTTGAGCAGAGAAGAGACATGGACTGACTTGTGTTTTTACCAGGATCCCTTCTGGTGCTGTGTTGAGAAAAGACAGGAGGAGACAAGGACAGGAACAGTGAGACCAGAGAAAGGCTATAGCAGTGTCCAGGAGGTGGTAAGTAGTATCCAGAATCTACATATACTTTAAAGGTAAAGCCAACAGGAATACCTGACGGATTGGTTATGGGGAATGTGAAAATCAGAAGATTCAAGGACAATTCCAAGTTTTTTTAGCTTGAGGAGCTAGAAGGATAAGTATCCGTATGTACCCCTTCTCCATCCCCAAATTTCTTCGGATAATTTCAAACAGCCAGGATATCCCATTTATGATCCTCTGTCCAATAATAATGATGATGGTAACAAGTGTTATCTTTTTACTGAGCACTTATTGTACAGCCAGGAACTTTGTATGCATTTCTGCATTTAATCCTACACCAACTCAGAGCTAGACAGTGTTATTTAGTGCCATTGACCCGATAAGGACTCTGATGTTCAGAGAAGTTAGATGTTAGTAACAGACAGAGCCAAGCTTTAAGCCCAGGGTTCTATGACTTGCAAGGCCTATGACCATAACCACCATGGCACACAGCCTCTTCAAATCTATAATTTTATAACTACCTATCATGTATCAGGCCTGGGTTGGGCAACTTACATATGTAATTTTACATAATCTTTACAACAGCCTTACAAAGTAGGTATCTGTGTTTCTGTTTTCAAATGGAAGCTTACTAAAATACCTACCCAAGCCCCACTTCCCTTATTCAGAAATCTTTTTTCTCCAGACAAATATGATAGGGGAGGAGGCATCTATCCTCCCCTATCCCCAACATTAGCCTGGGTAGAAACTGAGTAAACTGGGTGGTATAAAGAGACATAAGACACATTCTCTGCATTCAGGGGATGTGATTATCTTTGGGAAGATGGCCATGGCCAGCTGAATATCATTATGTCTCAACACGTGCATTCCTTAGGCAAGCTGCCCATCCAGTGCACAAAGGGCTGACTCTGCACCACATTCTGTACTAAGCATTGAGGATAGAAAGATGCGGGGGTGGGGGGAGGAAAGGGACAATTAAAAATTTTGGAGGCCTAGTATTGCTGTAAATCATTCACAAGTCTTATTTAAATGCATCATAAATTCCACCGAGCCAAGTGTCTGTTCCAGTTCTTTTCTTTAAATGTTAAAGACTAAAGACATCTCTTACCATCTGCTGCAGCTTGAGATCTGCTCCTTCCCCCAAGGTCACCTGACATGGCAGGCCCTGGCTGGAAGCCCCATGTGATGCACCCCACCAGGAACATCTAGAAGTAATCAGAGCATCTGCTGGCCTTTCCCCTGCAACATGCAGCTGTTGTAGACTTATAGTCCTTGCCTCTCAGGTTACTTCAGTCTGTGGGCAATCAGGAGCCTGGGTCCTAGGATATTCAGCCCAGTTCTCATCTAGTCTAGATCCTTGAACTCTTGATTTTTTATTCAAGAGTGTTTACTAAGCATCTGCTAAGTGCCAGGTGAGGTTATAGATGACACCCTGGTGAACAAGAAAAATGCAAGTTCTTCCTTCATTAAAAAAAAAAAAGTATGAAGGGAAGCAAACATTGAATAAATATAGAGTACTTCTGGAACATGTAATAGATAGATCTGCTCCCCTGATTTACAGCCAGGGACCCGAACAACCAGTCTTGAATCCAAATCTTCACCATCTGACTCTTTTTTTTAAAATCCTCACCCAAGATATGTTTATTAATTTTAGAGAGAGGGAAAGAGAAAGAAATAGAGAGGGCAAGAAACATCAATTGGTTGCCTCCTGTACACACCCCAACTGGTGATCAAACCCACAACCCCCTGGTGCGTGGGATGACACTCCAACTAACTGAGCCCCCCAGCCAGGCCTCACCATCTGACCTTTGGTGTGAGATGCCACAAGACTAGCCTAGGGAGAAATAAGGGCGGGATTCCAGTGAGGATTTTTTCAGCATCTGACAGGGTGCAAAGGAATGAACACTCAGCCAGGGAAAGCATGATGGAGGGAGAAGAACAACAGAAGCACAATGGGTCCTTCACTGAGGAAGTCAAGGCCAAAGTAATCCCTGCAGCATATGGAATGAGAGAGATTGGAAAAAAATGGCCAGAAGGGATGATGGCAGGCAGTAGCTGCAGGACAGAAGACGTGAGACAGCTTTTGGCAACACCAAAGAACACGTGCACTTAGCATGCTGCATGTGTGCAAGGTTGCAGCCTGGTAGTGCATAAAACACTTCAATGATGGTATTGATTTAGGTCTGCAATGTATAATTAGAAGACAAAAGAAAGAACAAGAGCATAGGTAATTCTCTGTTGGCTCACAGAGCATAAGGGTCACAATACACTCTTTAACGAGAGGGGAAGAAAAAGCAGCCTGTGGCATAGAATGCATAGCATGATCCTGTTTGTTTTCACAGAAAACTTTTTAAAGTCTGGGAGGATAGACCCTAAACTGTCAGCAGTGTTCATCTCTGAGAGATGGGATCATATGAGATTCTACTTTGACAGTAGGGTCTTTATTGTTAATGATTCTGTAATGCGTGGATGTGTGGCTAGTATGCACAGGTGCAGCTGTGTGGATTGTTAAAATAATGTATTTCTGTTTTGATTGGAAAAAGCCACTCTCCAAGCTCCCTTCAAGAAGTTTCCTCAAGCTAAACATGATCCAGCAGGTGAAGGAATACACCTGGAAGCTTCCAAATCCCATCTAAGGCAAGTGTCTGTTCTGACTGGTTACTTCACAGGCTGGGCAAATTGTTGATTTTTGAAATACCTGTTGTTTGCCAAATGAAAATTTTGTGTTCATTTATTTTTTGAAAGCCTGGTGTTGACTCTGATCAGAATTACATAACAACTAACCTACTAGAAGAATTAGAAACAGCAGTTTGCAATTATTGTGGTCACTAATCACATGTCAAGTGACATTTTCATAAACGACTCTTACAGACTTAACCCAAATTCTAAAGACTACTTTTAAATGTTTGAAACAAATGGTGCTTCAGAGATACTGTTAATTCACTTGCATTTCACCCAGATTTAAGCTACCAGAATGGGCCCATCACGCAGGATGCTCTGCCTGCCACTCACTATGTCACACATGGAGTGTGGCTGCTCCCTCCCAAAGGCCTGTATCAGCTTTGTTCTTACCACCAGCTTTATACTTGGCCCCAGTTCCTAAATATTTCTTATTATTATGTCCTGTCACCCTGACTGCTTTGTAAGCACTCTGAAGACAAACAATTTGGCAGACATTTTGTCCCCTCTCTACTTAGCTTACTGCCTGGTTTGTGGTGACTTTAAGAATATTTATTGCTATTGGTACTGAAATGTGTTATTCACAAAGTGATCCTCTTCCCTGGTTACTGCTAGAACTGTCTCTTCAGAGTTACTGCAGTAAAGGATACAAAGCCTGTTCTTGGAGTCTTAAGCAGGACTAGGATGGGAAATATTTTCCCATCTAAAGGGGCAGAAGTCATTTGTTGGCTTCTTGTCCCAATGGGCATTGCTTTGACAGCCCTCTCTCATCTTTAGTGTCTTTTTCTACTCATACCATGATCAGGTAGCAAATACCATTATTTTTTCTCCTAGAATGGTTGTCACAAGACAGAAATGCTTTACCTAGGCTATCTGTTCCATCCTGGACATTAGGAGTCACTGCTCTTATGAGCATCTGAGTCAGGAGGTCAAAGTGCCTTAATCCAGATAAAGGTCTTTGATACTCTGCTGAGCAGCCAATGTATGGTTAATAAGGATCATCTACACAGGTGTAACAAGCAAACTCCAAATCCCACTACTATAGCACCAGGTGAGTTTCTCACTCACATCAAAGCATCCATCTTCCGTGCAGTGATTCAGGGCCCCAAGCACTTTCTGTCTTAGGAGTCACAGATTCTAATCTTAGGACTTCCATTTCAGGATTCTTCTTAGGGGTTTGGGATTATCTGCACTCAGTTGGCAGAGAAAGCAAAAGAAATGGAAGAGGCACCCAGTTCTTAAAAACACTGACTCAGAAGGGACAAACATCACTTCTGCTCATATTCCATTGGGAAGGATTGATCAGATGACACACTGCTGCAAGGGAGAGTTGGGTCCTGCTGTCCTGGCCTGGTGGCTGCTTCCCAGGGGAACTGCATGCTATAGAAAGGGGATCAGGATGTTCTTGTGGATAGCTAGCCATCTGCCATAGCAAATGCAATTCAAAGGCTTAGCAGATCTTCTGACAAAATATTTAGGGAAATCCAACTCCAAATGGAGGCAGGGGAAGCATTTTCAGGTTTCTTCTTCCCAAGTCTCTTAATAATATTCCTGTTACTTGTCACAGGATGGGAATTTTCATGGTAACAGCGGAAGATTTTGAGCATACAAAGTGACAAGGGTACAACCCATATAAACCTTCAAGCTAAGCTTGTAGCATTGGATGCCCTCCTTACATAAAGCTTGTGGGCATTGGGAAGTCAGTAAAACATCCTGCATTCTTTGAGCTAAATTGGTCTCCATTCTCTGAGTTACCACTGCCAGCCAGAAAATCCTGGCACTAGAATCATTCAAACTTCCTATCCTTCAGGCAAGAACCAAGCAAACTAACAGGGCATGTGTCTAATAAAGCTATTTATTTTAAACATATAAGCAACTGTTATTGGCCCATAATGAACATTTTTATTTTTAAAGTATTTTCTTTCATGGGAAAGAAATGTAATTCATTCTTTTCCCCAAAATAATAAAGAAAATTGCTACTGTGAACAGTTTGGCATTTGAAACCTAGTGGGAGGTTTCACCAGCAAATGGTTTAGTAGCAGAAGCTTTCAAGAAATTCTGACTGCTAGGGGGAAATGAGAGAGAAAGAGAGAGAGAGAGATCGAGATCTGATGTGATAAAGAAAAGATATATCCAAAGACAGCAATTCTTACTTCCTTATTCAAGGTCTGATGACTCAAATGATCCATAAACTAGATCATAGGTTCTAAAATCTGCTGTGCATCAGAATAGCATGGAAAGCTTGTTTAAAATACCCATGGAATCAGAATATCTATGGATCTGTGGGTGGTCACCAGACATGAATATTTTTTTAAAGCTCCATAGATAATTCTGTTCAAACCCAGTGGCCAAGTTGATTTTTTAAATTCTGATGATAGCTATGGAGCTAGGTGGTATTCTTAGCTTAGGAAATACTCTGCACTCTTGGCCACTTAGGATTTTTACCAAGTCCCTCATCTTTCCATACAAAGCATTTGAATGATTCTCTCAAGGACCCCTTGGCCAAAGATGCCAAGGCTTTTGATGATTTTATTTGGAAGCAAGGAAAACAGAGCTCATAGCCAATCCACCCAGCGCTATCTGCAGAGGCTCAAAGCTGTCACAATCAATGGCTCTGCCAAACACCGTTCACCACATCCTCAGGGAAGTCAGGGTGGTATCCTGAGAGGAGCACAGGCTTTGGCAAGTCAACTTTAACACACAGAACAGGCACCTGCCAGCTGGGAGCCCAGAACAAGTCCATCTAACCCAGTTTGTTTATTTGTAAAATGGTAATTGATAATACTGACCCCATAGTGCTGTGAGATGCAAATGAGAAAAGCATCTGGAAAAGAACCTGCCACAGAAAAGGAATTTGATTCACGGTGCTTTCCTTACCACATTTCTTTTAACTTCCTTCTCTCTGGAAAGAGGACAACCAATTATTAAAGGCCAATGGAAGACATTCGTGTTTTCCCAGTACTCCATGAATTGGGCATAGGAGGGTTATCCAGGATAGAATTTGGAGACAGCTGTTCCTCTCTGTTAATCTTTATGTAAGGTGGCTACCACTGACTAGACTCTTACCTCTAATCCCAGATGTCACCCCAACCAGAAAGCATCTCCTAGAACTTGAGGCTAAAGGTGGGAAATGGCAGATATGGTTTTTGCTGCTGTAACCTGGGTTATGGGCATGATCTCTGTGAGTCCCACATGATCAAATACTAAATTATATAGGATTCAAATTAATCACACAGACAGGCATAAAACACCAGACTCTAAATATTATTTACCCTGCATCAAGCAGATGTTTGTTTCCAAAGCTACAATCTCCCCTAATTGGCTGATGCTGTGCTGCATAGACTCTAATGCAAGCTTATGTTCTCTAATGAATGACAAATGCCTAGAAGAGTCCTCTGTGAATTGGCAGCCTCCCTTCCAGCATGCAAATTATATCAAAATTCCATCAGCAAACACGGATAAGCTCATCTGCATGACGGGCAGATGAGTGGATAAACATACCCATAGATTCATTGTCCAAATTCAGTGTGGTTAGTTCATCTCTGCTTTGAATGATCATTTGTTCGATAATTTATTCATTTGGCCAACATTTATTGAGGAGCTCTTCCAGCACAGGCACTGTCTTGGACTTTAGGAATATATCGATGAATAAAGATATGGTCTCTTACCCCAAGAAGTGCGCAATGAGGAAAGGGAGACTAGACTGGTAAAGAAGTAAAACAGATGATGTGAGAGGTGCAGAGTAGAGGCGTGAGCAAGCATCCCTGGTGAGACAAAGAGGGAATAACCACTTCCACCTACAGGATTGGGAGGGCTCTACAGACTTTCAAGACAAAACTTAAGGGAAGATTTTAGAGTCAGTTAGACAGACAGGGTATAGAAAGGGAGGTTTCAATTAAGAGGCTTATAAAGACACTTGACAAAACATATCATGTTCTGGGACCCACAAGCAATTTGAACTTGCTGAGCACAAGGTGCAAACATCTGCTCCATTTTAGCTCCTTAAAAATGCACACAGGTAGGCACACACATTGCACAACCCCTTTGCAGGGCAACATGGCTATATCTACTGAAACCTCAAATGTGCATGTCTTGCTTACAGTAGCAAATGATAGGGGGAAAAGTGATTCTCTATAAATGACTGGTTAAATACACTGTGGTACATCAACACAAATACTACACAAACAAAACACTTTGTAAAAAGGATGGGTATGTGCTCTATATGAGAAGATTTAAGGTTATAGGAAGATCTCCAGAATATATTGACGTATACACATATCGCTTTGTTTTTTCACTTGTCAATATATTGTGTAAAGAAAAAAGGTAGGAATATATATTCTTCTTTGCTTTATTTTCATAAAGAAACACTGAAAGTATAGACAACAAACTAATAGCTATAAGGTGGGGGAGGGCAAAAGAGATTAGGAAGAGGTGGGGGAGAGTTTGCAATGTATACCTTGCATATCGTTTTTGAATTTTGAATCATGGCTTAGTCAAAAAATAGGACTGAATTTAAAAATGTATCTGCCTCATGGCCTGACAAGTGCAGTCTTGGTGTCAATCACTGAGAATCACTCACACATGTGCAAAAGGAGGTATGTATAAGGATATTTGTTGTATCATTGTTTATTGTGGCAAAAAACAACAACAACAAGAAACAACCAAAATGTCCATTAACAAATGTTCATATTAGAATAGTGTACAGCAGTGAAAATAATTAAGTAGATCTATGTCTACTAACATGGACAAATCTCCAAGACTTATTGTTGCCTAATTTTAAAAATATACAGAAAACTTTTGGCCAAGATGGAGGCATAGGTGGATGCACTGTGCCTCTTCTCACAACCAAGATTAAGGACAGCAAAAATATAGAACAAAAAAAACCCCATCCAGAAAAGATAGAAAACTGAATTGTACAGAAGTCCGACAACAATTCACCCAGACTGGTAAGAGGGGCAGAGTCGGTGGCTGGTGGAGAGGGGTCATGGTGGGAGAAGGTGGTGGCTGGTGGTCCCAGGGGCACAGGCGGTGGTTACTGCGCATGGGAGGCAACCAGCAGACCAAGCAAGGCGCACAAGGCAGCTGACTGCGGTCACACATTCACGTGCAGATAAACCAGGCGAAAATGGGCAACAAGACAGACTGCGCCCATCGCCGGGAAATAAGGCCTACAAGCCTTGTGGGAGTTGATGCCGGAGAGAATCCCAGCCTCACAGGAGAGTTCGTTGAAGAGACCCACAGGGTCCTAGAATGTTCACAGACCCGCCCACAAGGAAGTCTGCACCAGAAGGGCCCCATTTGCTAGGGGAAAGCAGCGGAAGGGACTGGAATCTGAGAGAGAGCAGAGCAAGTGCCATTGTTCCCCCTCGGACCCTGCCCCCACGTGCAGCGTCACAACCCAGTGACTGGGTTTCCCTGCCCTGGTGAACACCTAAGGCTCCACCCCTCACTACGTAACAGCCACAACCAGACCAACAAAACAAAAAACAAAATAACAAAACCCAAAACCAAAAATGGCTCAAACAGGAGAACAGATCAAAACCCCAGAGCTAATTCATCTAAGCAACCAAGAGATAGCCAACCTATCAGATGCACAGTTCAAAGCACTGGTGATCAGGAAACTCACAGAATTGGTTGATTTTGGTCACAGATTAGATGAACAAATGAAGGCTACAATAAGTGAAATGAAGAAAAACTCACAGGGAACCAATAGTGATGGGAGGAAAACTGGGACTCGAATCAATGGAGTGGACCAGAAGGAAGAAACAAACAACCAAACAGAAAAGAAGGAAGAAACAAGAATTCAAAAAAATGAGGAAAGGCTTAGAAACCTCCAGGACATCGTTAAACGTCCAACATCCAAATAATAGGGGTACCAGAAGGGGAAGAGGAAGAGCAACAAGTGGAAAACTTATTTGAACAAATAATAAAGGAGAACTGCCCCAAGCTGGCAAAGGAAATAGACTTCCAGGAAATCCAGGACACTCAGAGAGTCCCAAAGAAGGTGGACCCAAGGAGGAACACACCAAGGCACATCGTAATTACATTACCCAAGATTAAAATGAAGGAGAGAATTCTAGAAGCAGCAAGGGATAAGGGCACATCACCTACAAAGGAGTTCCCATCAGACTGTCAGCTGATTTCTCAAAAGAGACCTTCCAGGCAAGAAGGGGCTGGAAAGAAGTATCCCAAGTCATGAAAGTCAAGGACCTACATCCAAGATTGCTCTATCCAGCAAAGCTGTCATTAGAATGGAAGGGCAGTTAAAGTGCTTCTCAGATAAGGTCAAGTTAAAGGAGTTCATCATCACCAAGCCCTTATTATATGAAATGTTAAAGGGACTTATCTAAGAAAAAGAAGATAAAAAATAAGACAGTAAAAAGACAGCAAACTCACAGACATTAACAACCACACCTAAAACAAAAGCAAACTAAGCCAACAGCTAGAACAGGAGCAGAAACACAGAAATGGAGATCACAGGAAGGGTTTGCAACAAGGGAGTGGTAGGAGAAGAGAGGGGGAAAGGTACAGAGAATAAGTAGCATAGATGGTGGGTAGAAAATAGACAGGGGAGGGCAAGAATAGTGTGGGAAAAGTAGAAGCTAAAGAACTTATGACACATGGACATCAACTAAAGGGGGGAAATGTGGGTGGGAGGTGGTGTGCAGGGTGGAGGGGAATGATGGGGAGAAATGAGACAACTGTAATAGCATAATCAATAAAATATAATTTAAAAAGATTAAAAAATAGAGGAAGAGAAAAAATAAATAAATAAAAATATACAGAAAGACATAAACCATTACTGTAACACACACATACCCCAAATTCTACAGTGGTATATAAGCTGAGAGAATTCACACCAAACTGGTACAGTGCTTACTGCTAGGGCAGTGGTCAGCAATCTTCTCCTGCAAAGGGACAAATAGTTAACATCTTAGGTTTTCAGGCCTGTTGGTCTCTTTTGTGACTAATGAGCTCTTCCCTTGGAGTACAAATGCAACCACAGACAATATAGAAATGAAAGAGCTGTGTACCAATAAAACTTTATGCCAAAAACAGAGCCAGGTGAAAAATAAAGCCTCTCATTGTTATCCTGGGTGCAGGCAGCCTGGGGTCTCCAGGTTTCCCCTTCAAACATGGTAGTATGCTGAATCCAGGTGGTCCTTTAAGAAACATGTTATACATGTTGCAACACAAGCACAACCTCAAACTTGGTGTTCCAACATACAAATTTAAATTTTCATGTGTATCTGACAAGCTCTAAATATGTGGAGTTGTAAAGAATAGTGTCTTATAAAACAGCCAAACAATATTATTTAATGTTGGCTATTATCACACATACATACACATACCAGAGAGCCTGTGGGCTATAGTTTGCCACCTGCAGGTTTAGAGAACCAAAATGGGAGGTCTTGGTTAAAGACTTCAATATTTCATTTTTTTTCACAAGGAGAATGAAAGTATCTCTTACTTACGTATAACTAAAATCAGTTTAAAACAATGTGTATACATTAGTCTACCAAGGTTCCATAATGAAATACCATACATTGGGGAGCTTAAACAATAAACATTTATTTTCTCATGGTTCTGGAGGTTAGAAGTCCAAGATCAAGGTTGCAGGTTGATGTCTGGTAAGGACTCTCTCCTGGCTTGCAGGCAGCCACCCTTTCCTCTGTGCACACAGAGAGGGAGGGCTAGTGTCTCTTCTTCTTCCTAAAAGGATGTTAGTCCCATCAAATAAGGTCTCCACCCCTAAGACCTCATTTAACTTAATTACCTCCCTAAAGGCACTGCTTTCACACACAGCCTATGAATTTGAAGGGGACTGAACAGTGGGTCAAAATGTGTTTCCTATAATAACAATACACTCAGGCTCCTCTTCCCAGAACCTGGAGAAAGCAGTCAAAATCATGATGGTTCTCCACAGGAGGCCCCAGCCAAATGTTACACCTTCCTCCCCCAGCACTGTCTCCTCCTGGTACAGCATGTTCCTCTCCCTAAGGGAGTGCTGTGTCCTGCTTGATTAGGAAGTCTTTACCTCTCCTTACTCCCTCTCTCTGGATTCCTCTTCATCTGTCTAAGGTGCTAGAAAGGCAGGCGTTGAGAGAGAACTATGGCAACAGATCCAGAACCCCCTTGGAACTTATATCTATATGTATATATCTATAACTATATATATATTTTTTTCTATTGAAAGGGAGAGAGAGATTATAAGGGGGGACTTGTGTAATTAAGGAGCATAAGATGCCCAGAAGTTTGGACCTAGGAGAGTTAACCAAATAGTCCCTGTCCGAGTCTAAGTTCCACGAATGAAGAAGACTAATGTCCCAGCTTGAAGACAGGCAGAGAAGTAGATATAGAGGTAGATAAATATGGAAGGATATAGAGATACATAGATATATTGATACCTTTCTTATTCATCCTTTTATTCTCTTTGGACCTTCAGTGTGATTGGATAAAGCCCACCCACATTTGGGAGGGCAATGTGCTCACTCTACTGAATCAAATGTTACTCTCATCCAGAAACACCCTTGCAGACACACCTAGAAATATTTTTTAACCATATATTTGGCCCTTGTGGCCCAAATTGACATAAAATTAACCATAAAAGAAGTGGCTATAAACAACTCCAGTGTCCATTGGTAGAAGACCAGTGAAATAAATTATGCGACAGCCACACGAGGGAACACTGAGCAATTATAAATTTAAAAAGGAAAACAAATGAAGAAGTTCTCTAAACACTATCATAATCAGAAGTGAAAAAAACAAAATGCAGGATATGTGTATAATATGGTACATTTGAGGGGGAAAATACCATTTATATTTTCTGAGAACAGAAAATATAATGGAAGGAGTCATAAGCTACTAGCAGTGATCTCCTACAAAGATACAAACTAAACAGGTACAAGACGAAGAAGGGAGGGAGAATTTTTGCTGACTCTGTTCATACTGTTTGGATATTATCTATGAAAAAGTAGTAGCGATCCAAAAAGATTTTAACCGACTGAGTTGTCAGCACACAACCAGCCAGTGGTGAAAGCCACAACAATGAAGTCATCCAGGCAGGTGGAGAGAGATGGAAAGTATGTAAGAGACAGATCCTGGGCCAGGGGACACTGACATCTCAGGTGGAGAAAAAGAAAAGGCAGCAGAAACAGTCAGAAGGGTAGAGAACAGGAGAAACAGGTGGTCTCAAAGGGTATATATACACAATGGTCTCATGGCAAGAAACAAAAGGCAGACTAAAGCATCAGCGGTTGCATTTCTGGTATGGTATATTTAATGAGATTGTCTGTACTGTGTTTGCATTTTTACATTTCTTCCCTGAAATTCCTTTCCCTGCCATCAGTGCAATCTGACTTGAGATGTAAATATATACCCTGCAGAGATAACCCCGGATCTCTCTGCTGACTCGATTCTGCCACCGCCCCAGACAAGTGTGACGATGGATGGTGCAAGACCACTGCATAATTTCTCCTGTTTTAATAATCAATTATCATGTCCCTCATCTTCCCCAAAACCAATACTCAATACATTAAAACCTCTTTGTTCTTTCCACAATGCTTGTATCTCCGTTGCATCTCCTTTAATATTTTTCATTATTCAAATGAACACAGAAAACCAATCACCCAGGTGGCAGCAGGAGTTGGGCACATGCCCACTCGGCCACACTGAGAGCCTGAGTCCCTGTAGAGATAAACAAGAATTCCTCACCACAGGCAAGCCCCTCACTTCATGTCAGGCTCCTGGGAGCCACTCTGATTAGGGCACCGGGCTTTAGACGATGACGCGCAATTAATTCAGTGCATGTTTGTTGTCACAACGTGCTATGGGAGGCCCAGCATGTTTGAAATGCCAGGCCAGACAGCTGCAGGTAAAGCACTTGTGAACATAGCAGTTAAGAGCACAGACATCAAGAAAACCTGGGCTCGAATCGTGGCTCCACTAATAAAGCTGTGTGGGTTTGGACAGATTCTCAACCTCTCAGCACCTCAGATCCTCCTTTGTGAGACTGAAGTAATAATTGTACTTGGTGCCCTGACCAGTGTCACTCAATTGGTTGGGCATCATCCTGCAAAGTGGAAGGTCACCAGTTGGATTCCCAGTCAGGGAACATGCCTAGGTTGGGGGTTCAGTCCCTGGTCAGTGTATATCCGAGAGGCAATTGATCAATGTTTATCTTCTGGCATCCATGTTTCTCTCCCAGTCTTCCTCTCTCCCTTTCCCTCTCTCTAAAAATTATATTAATTAATTAATTAATTAAAAAATAAAATAATTGTACTTGGTTACAATTATGTTTAACTGTGGCCCCCAAAAAGATACTTTGATGTCCAAACCCCTGGTACCTGTGAATGTGACTTTATTTAGAAATAGGGTCTTTGCAGATGTCATTAAGATGAGGTGATACTGGATTAGGCCCCTAAATGCAATGATCAGTGTCCTTCTGAGAAAAGATTTGGAGCCACAGAGACAGACACTCAGGGAAGAATACCATATGGTGACAGAGGCAGAAACTGGGGTGACGCAGCTACAGTTGTCCCCCCCTTATCCACAGGAGATATGTTCCAAGATTTCCTGAAGCCATGCACAGTACTGAAACCTGTATATACTATATATTTCCTATATACACATACCTATAATAAAGTTTAATTTTTTAATTAGGCACAAAAAGAGATCAATAATAATAACTACTAATAAAATAGAACAATTATGAACAAAAGTTCTGAATGTGCTCTCTCTCACAAACAGAAAATATTGTATTGCATTGCACTCGCCCTCATTGTGATGATGTGAGACAGCATAACAACCACCAATGAGATGAAGTGAGTGAATTACATGGGCATTGTGATGGACACATCAGGCTACTGTTGACCTTCTAACAATAAGGGTCACTTGAACACAAGTTGTGCCACATGACAGTCAATCTCATAACTGAGGTAGCTACTACGTGACTGAAGGTCAGAAGAGTCTACAGTGGACCAACCATACAAAAGGATGATTCATGTCCTGAGTGGCAAAAGCAGAACTCACTTGATCTCATCATGCTACTCAGAATGGTGCACAAGTTGAACTTCTGAATTGTTTATTTCTGTAATTTTCCATTTAATATTTTCAGACTGGATTGACCATAGGTAACAGACATCACTGAAGGCAAACCTGCAGATTATTGGCGACCACTGTACAAGCCAAGGGACACCAACAACTGCTAGGAGCCAGAAGAGGCAAGGAAGGATCCTCCCTCCAGCTTTTGGAGGTAGCTTCACCCTGCTGACTTCATACTTTCAGCCTCCTGAACTGAGAAAACTTTCTGTTGTTTTCAGTCTTCTATTGTTTACATTCGTGGCAATTTGTGAAATGAATATACTCCTTCAAAGAGTTATGAGGATTAATTAATTATACATGCCATACATACAAAGTGCTTAAGAGAGTGTCTAACATCTAGTGAATCATATAGCCATGTAGAGTAATTGTTGTTATTGGTATTATTACGCTGCTTTCTCCCATAAGAAGGCAAGTGTCCCTAGTCACTTGGACAGATTAAGTGCTGACATGGACAGATTGGGTGCCTCCCACCTTCACAGAAACCTGGACTTTCTGGATGGTAAATAGGTGCTCAGTCTACCCTGGTGCACGTGGAGCAACCAGGCTCTCCTGTCTACATTACTTGAGTAACCTTGTCAGGGAAATTGTGAGAGGGAGGTCATCAAGGGCATTTGCACAGGTTGACAATTTTCTAAAATGGGGCTAGTTTTACACTGAATCATCCAGAGTGGCAAACCAATTCCTACCCAAGCTAATGGGGACACAGGTGGCATTGTAGTCAGGTAGTGGGTCTTGGGGTGAGAATGAGGTTCAAATCCCACCCCCTCCATTTACCAACTCTGTGATCTTCCACATTCTTAACCTCTTTGGACCTCAGTTTACTCATTGGCAAAGTGGGCAGAGGCTAACATAAGATGTACAAGATGAACATTTGAGGGATCAGAGGATGAGATGGGCAGCTTCTGCAGGACCAGCACAGACCTTACTCTGAACATGCATGCACACATGCATACATATCTGCATATGTGCACATGGACACAAGTCTGGTGGCACTTCTGGAGTCACTCTCAGCAGTACTGCAATCATCTGTTCTTTTTGTCTGTCTTTCTCCTCTATCACCAGGTTGTGTCACCACGTTATCAATCATTGAACTTTTATTAACTTTCTTGTATACTGTCCACTATATCCCTTGACAAAAGCAGGTTGAACTCATCAAAAAAAAAAGAAGACAAAAATTCCAAGGAACTTCCTGCCAAGATGGGGGCATAGGTAGAAACACTTTGCCTGCTTGCACAACCAAAAGAAGGACATAACAAATTCAAAAACAAAAAATAACCCGAACTGCCAGAATATCAAACTGTACAAAAGTCTGACAACCAAGGCATTAAAGAAGAAACTTTCATCCAGACCAGTAGGAGGGGCAGAGATAGGCAGCTGGGGTGGAGAGGACTCACAGCAAAGTGACATCTGGAGGACTGGGACAAGTGAGTTGGTGGCTGGTAGACCAGGCTGTTCCACATTTGCGTGCAGATAAACCAGCAGGAACAACTGAGGAATGAGACAGACCTCACAACTCAGGTCCCAGAACCAGGAAGTAAAGCCTCAAACCTCTACTGAAAAAACCTGTGGGGGTTAAAGTGGCAGGAGAAACTCCAGCCTCACAGGAGAGTCCATTGGAGAGACCCACAGGGTCCTAGAATGTACACAAAACCACACACCCTGGAATCAGCACCACAGGGCCCCAATTTGCTTGTGGGAAGCAGAGGAAGTGACTGAAAGCCAGTGAGAGCTGAGCAAGCAGCAAGAGCTGTTACCTCTCAAACCCCTCCCCCACATACAGTGTCCCAATGCAGTGACATGGGTTCTTCTGCCCTGATGAATACCTAAGGCTTCCTCCCTTACTAGGTAACAGGAATGCTGAGACAAAAGACAAAAAAAAAAAAAAATGGCCCAAATGAAAGAACAGATCAAAACTCCAGAACAAATACAACTAAGCAATGAAGAGATAGCCAACCTATCTGATGCACAGTTCAAAACACTGG